>CAXIPT010000102.1:0-57955 GCA_964030475.1 Tethya wilhelma
ACTATGTAACAAAGTAGTCTATTCACCTCCTATTATTGAAGACTGAAAAGTACCGGTAACTGGTTACAGAGACTTCAGCACAACCAGAAATCTTCAGGTAAAACAGGCAAGGCAGCGAATTTTTGGATTCCAAATAACGCACACTTGTCTTACTGGAAAAGGGTCGTCAACTTGATTTCCAAGGTAGCTAATGAATTATTAATGAGCATAGAAATGAATGGCTGCCATACGGAGAATGCGCTTTTCGTCTTGTATCTAGCGACTCAGCTAGAGAGACTAATAACCGATACAAAAAGCACGTGAAGACAAAGAAACCAAGTTTATTCGTTCAAGAATCAGCTTCTGAAAGCGAGCGGTCTTCGAGAAAAGTCGTTCTAAGATAGAAGAAGAAGAAGAAGAAGATGGAGAAACTTGGAGGTTTGGCATATTTTTGTTTGGTACTTTAGCGATGGTTTTAGGCTATGTTTTTAGGCTCAATAGAAAGAGAAAAGGCTAAATAGTAGCTTAAGAAGCCTTTTAGTGCCAAGCGCTCAGTTTTTGCAGTGTTATTCGCGTGAATATTTGTATTGCGCTAATGGGCCATCCGTGCCATTCCTATGTCTCATTACATTTTTAATGTTTTTTTCACTTGTGAGACATAGGAATGGCCAAATTGTAAAAAAGAAAGCAAACAAGATGGAATGGCTGTTACAAAATTATTCCTATGGGCAACATGAGGGACTCAACATGAGAAGAGATTACTACATGCAGCCCACGCAGGAATGATTCTGCACACGCTTAAACAGCCATTCTATCTTGTTTGTTTTCTGTTTTACAATTTGGCCATTCCTATGTCTTATTACATTTCCAATGTTTTTTCACTTGTTTGAAAGTGAATTCGAACAAAACAGCAGCAGTTCAATAAATCTCTTACACTGCAATATCTAGGATATTATCTATTAATTGAAGGTTACCGAGTGTAACATAACATTATGTAACTTATGAAGAAATATGGTAACAATACAAGCAGATTTTACGTACATGCACTAGGTATTTAGCTGCATCAGATATGACGTCATAATTGGGGTAGTTTACATAACCAACAAAGGGGGTATTGTTCATATTCATTGAGCAGCATCCATAATCCATACTAAACTTGATAATACAAGAAAAATGAGTAAAATAAATGGTGTAACTACAATATTTTACAGGAAATACACTGCAATTTATGAGCTGATTTGGGTCTCCAGTGCCTTAACTCCCTTTGAGGTTCCAAGTGTTGAAAAGAGTAAATTTTCAAAAAATTGTACTTTTTGGACTGAAGTCCATGGTCACCAAAATGACTTAAGTTTTTTTCTCTGTCCAGAATGAAAACTTTTTTCACAAACAAAGTTTTTAATTTCACAAAAAATTATGTGTTAAGTGTTAATAATATTTTTTCACCAAAGTGTTCACTGCATTTTTAATTCATGGCAAAGGCGTGTGGTGGGAAGATATCCTGGGAAGATACAGATTCTGTGATCGGGAGACAGATGCTAATAGCTACCACTGTGGCCCTCACCTTCTAATTTCAGATCAGCAACAATCAAGGATGTGGAAACAAGGATCTCACAATGCTGGGACAAAATAACACAAGGAATATAAGTACCTACACAATCAGCCTTTCTATCCACAGAAAATGGAACTCTGTTGGCATTGAATACCAACACATCGACACACACAATGACCTAGATCAAGGAAGCAGTATCACACATCTTGGTGAATCCCAAACAAGTAAGCTCAAAGGACCAGTGAGCTCGAGACACAGCTAAGTGGAGAGCTAGCCACAAGTCAAGCAAACACTCACCAAAGCGAAGCAGCAGTGAGACAGCTAAGTGGAGAGGAAGCGCTCAAGCAAACAGTCACCTGAAAGGAGCAGTGAGACACAGCTAAGTGGAGAGCTAGCTCAAGCAAACAATCACCTAAGTGAAGCTCAAAGGAGCAGTGAGACATAGCTAAGTGGAGAGCTAGCTCCTCAAGCAAAAAGTCACCTAAGTGAAGCTCAAAGGAACAGTGATCAAGCTCACACTGAAGACTTACAAGATTAGAAAGCTTAAAATGAACTCAATTGCAGTTGGATTGAAAATGAAGCATGCAATATGTATTTCTAATTTAAAAGTTCTTGGGAAATTGTCAGAACTACTAGAATTTGACAATCTGAGACATACAATAAAAGCAGCAAGAAAAAACCTAGTGTCAATCAAACTCAAAGACATCAATTACTTATCAAGCTGCAAAGATTAGTTTTGGAAGACAAGAAAAACATACTAGCCAAAATAAAGACCTGTGAGAAACATTATCTTGATAAGTACAATACAAATGAAGTTTGCCCTGAAAGACTATTACTTTTAAAGAGGTTCAAATTTGCTAACAAATTGCTTGCCCCATGGTCTATAACAATGAATCTTATAATTAGTGCTATGTACACAAACTATAAACTTACATATAAAATACAAGGAGTGTGTCCCACTTCGCTCGCCATGCTCCTTGCTTGTGTGTGAAGTATACTAGTTATACTGCTAGATGCAGATGCATGCAAGCACAGGCATCTGTATACTAATAACTGAGCTGTAAAAGGTAACCACCAATAAAATTTTTCATGCAAGCACTGCTTTGCAATTTGGCCAGCTCAGCAATGCGAAATTACCTCCCTATGTGAGGTCACAGACGATCCTTTTCCGACTTCCGCCATTTTTGTAATCAGCTGGCAAATAAACTTGTTATCTGGTTAGCTGTATTTCGTGTACAGTGGCAGGAGAGCAGACTCTTAGAAGCGAAAGCTCTCCCCTTGCTATGTTTCTTTTGTGAAAGATTGGCTGCTGTATCGTACTTCTTTGTCAGATACTGATGCAGCCTTGTTAGCAATCTCAAACGTAGTCAGCCTTACTTGTAGCGCTTGTGATTCTAGCACTATCTTAGCTAGCTATTTAGGCACAATTTTCGTGGCCTGTATTTTCTACTGTCCAGAGAAAAAGTGGCATTTAGCTTGAGGTCGCATCACTTCCGGTGAACTCCCGTAACACACAGACACACAGACACACGGACGGGGACACAAAACTTTGCTTATAATATGATTGCTGAAGAAGCAGCTCATTCAACCAGAATAGCTCAGTATTGGTGGTCTTGATCCTGCAAAGATCATTTACATCAAGAATGATAATTCTGCTCTTTCTCTCTCTCATACACACCCACAGCTCAACTCACGTTTTACATGCTAGCACACCAATGATAAACATTACTCATCGTTAAGTATTCATGCTGTTCAGCAATCTTCAAGATATATTTTATCCATGATAGATCTTGAAAGGAGTCTGAAGCTATGACATCTGTTGCTATATTCCCAGTACGGTAGTACTGGGTACACAGGAATGGCACGGATGGCCCATTAGCGCAATACAAATATTCACACGAATAACTTTGCAAAAACTGAGCAATTAGCACTAAAAGGCTTCTTAAGCTACTATTTAGCTCTTTCTCTTTCTAATGAGCTCAAAAATATGGCCTAAAATCATCGCTAAAGTAACACAAATATGCCAAACCTCCAATTTTCTCCATCTTCTTCTTCTTCTTCTTCTTCTATCTTGGCTCAACTTTTCTCAGAGACTATTCACTTTTAGAAGCTGATTCTTGAACGAACGATCTTGGTTTCTTCCGGTACAGTCGCTTTTGCCATCGGTTTTTAGCGCCTCTCATTGAGTAGCTAGATACAAGGCGAAAAGCGCCTCCTCCATATGGCCGCCATTAATTTCTACACTCATGCATAATTCATTAGCTTCTAGAAAATTCAAATTGACGACCCTTTCCACACACAAAAGTGTGCATTATTTGGAATTAAATGCACTGAAGTTGCCTGGAACTATTTTGTGATACCTGTACCTCGTTGCTCTTCTTAAGAGATGAATCAGGACTTTGCCCATCATAACATAATATAGAAAGGTAAGTAAATCTTATGATACAGCTCCTGCCTCCAAATGACTGAGATGTGTGTTTCACTTCAGTATCAAGCAGGCTACACAACTTCCCAGCTCAGCAGGCTCAGTGAGTCTGGTTTGCCAGACTATTAACTCAGGATCAGTAGCTAGCTACACACACCAACTCAAATGTAATTTGTAGAATTATGGAAAAATGAAAACAAACAAGTAAAAAAAACATTGGAAATGTAATGATACACAGGAATGGCTAAATCCTAAAAAGAACGCAAACCAGATGGAATGGCTGTTATAGTGTGCAAGTAATTCTTCCTGTGGGCAAAATGAGAGACTCAATAAGGAGATTGTTAAATGCAGCCCATACAGGAAGAATTCTGCACACACTCTTAACAGCCATTCCATATGATTTAGCCATTCCTGTGTCTCATTACATTTCCAATGTTTTTTTTTTACTTGTTATACGATCGTAGGTATACTCATATCCTTGGTAGCTTTGTGGCTCTGTATGCGTAGGGCCCAACTTACGTGACCATACCAAGTGATAATCATGTGACAGTTAAGTATGAGTAACTATAAATATCGTTATCATTTCATGAATATAATTATCATAATATAAATTTGATTGCTGTACTAGCAGCTGTCGACCCAGGCTTTAAGCATACACATACACACACACACACAAACACACACACTAAACTATAACATCTTACTTGATATGTGGCTTAGTACCCAAGCAGGTGGAGGCTGAGCATCAGATGGCTCCTAATTTTTGGAGCAACTATGCGATCACCTTTGATTTTTACCAATCGGTCATCCAGTTTGGCCATAAATTTATCAAGTTATAAAATATTGGCAAAAATTCTACTAAATATTCAGTATTTTAAAGGGAGGCTCACGAGTGTATGTCATTTTTTCATTAAAAGGGTGCTAATTTCATGTCAAAATTTATAAGAATTATTTGACTGCAAAAAAGCATACTGCTATTCAGCTCAAACAGCAACATTTCACTGCACATCCTGAGTGGATGGGGCATTCACGTGACATCAGAGTGAGTGCCACGTGTACACTAAGCATGTACCAGCCATAGTTAGTTGAAGAAGAATAATGAGTGAGTTGTCTGATTCTAGAGTTTCTGAACATAGTCAGGAGGCTCTGCAGCTTTCATCTTCCTCTGAGAAGCCCCCTTCCAGGGAGACAGACGACTGGTATAGACAGTGATAGTCTACACTCTTGGTAGTGCTGATTTTACTAATGATGGTGGCGGTGATCCAAGAATAGAAAGCCCAATAACATAACTGGTTAGTTCTAGGCCTATATATTTAGATAAGTGCCTTTGCCCTTATTGTATTTATGATACTAAAGGTACCAATGTTCAATTTGTAATATGCCAACACCAGCAGAGTGTGTATGCTGTAAAATTTGCCAATTGGTGCTGTTGAGCCTATATCTTCTTGGATCATAACCCCAAATCGTTGGTAGAATCACAATCAACTGTTTTTACTGTCTCTACTCTCTTCTCAATGGCTTGAATATGACTTCTAAGAGTATAGACTATGACTCTCAATCCCAGCTTTAGAAATGATCTGTCTCACTGGAAGAGGGTTCCTGAAGATTAAAGCTGCAGAGCCTCCTGACTACCTTCAGAAACTCTAGAATCAGACAGCTCGCTCATTGGCTAGTACATACTTAGTGTACATGTGGCTCTCACTCTGACATCACGCTGCCCATGCACTCAGGATGTGCAGTGAATTGCTGCTGTTTAATCAGAATTGCAGTATGCTATTTTTGTAGTCAAATAATTTTTATAAATTTTGAGATTTAAGATATGAAACCTGCACAATTAGTGGAGCTTTTTTGGTAAAAAATGACATATTTTTTACTTGCAAGCCTCCCTTTAAATTTTAGAACATTACTTTGGAACACCAAAGAAGCTATTACACCATTGGGATTATCAGGACCATCAGACACATAAGAGGGGTCAATGTGTTTCTGGTACTCTTCTTTCACTGAAGGAGTCACAACAGAAGATCGCCCCTTTAACTTCTGCAAAAAGAAAATCAATCACACAATTTAAAACATTCACACATACAGGATACACAATTGTGTTCTTTAACCTGTCATGACGAGAGCGGTACTTCCGACGCTTGGCCTGATTCTCTGGAAAGTTTTTTTTCCAGACTGATGTTCTAGAAATTTACACCTGGCATTCTCAAAGCATCTTACTGCATTTTAGCAACAATATTATATGAAGTACTACTAAAAAAAGTATACAAGTTAGAGGTTTTACCCTTTATTTCACTCTCAGTGAATTTACTGTTAGGCTGTCATTTTATTCCAGTAACTATTTGCAATATAACAGCTCTATTGTGTTCTGACGAGCAACTTTGTGAATATAATATACCATAGATACAGTAAATGTTATCAAAGTAAAGCCAAGTAAATTTGACTCACACTTTGGTAATTTAGGGGGTGCTAACTTACAGAGAGCGTGCATGTCACCAATCGTTTTCCATCACATGATGATGACGACGAAGCAGTGTTGATATCAACTCGAGGTTCCAGATTGAGATGTTGCTGCTGAAAGCATTTTTGTTGAGCTTTTATCTGAGTTTGACTCTCCAAAACATCACTAAGCGAGGTCTGCTGCTGCTGAAGCCTTGCTATTACACTATTATTAGCAAATTGGGTTACATTGTTCGAAGAATTGTGTTGTAGGCTATGCAAAGTAGAACTAAAGTGATCTCTATCAATGTCATTGCTCTCACCAATATGGCCTCGATTGCTCTCATCTTCAAGTTGTTCAATGTCACCAAGATAGCCATGTGGGTCGTCATTCCTCTCAGGCTCCTCGCCACTGAAACTAAAGTCTCGTTCTGACTCTTTACTACTACTATTACTTCTTTGAATTGCAGTTTCTAGGTCATTCCTTGCTGACAGTGAGGCTTATGATTGTCCACATACAAGCTGCTACGTGCTTTTTTCTTTGTTGATGTGCCAAGGTTAGTGCCACTCATACGGTGCCAGCTATATTGGTCTCAACGGAGTATGGTGTTCACAGTCTTTTTGTACCATTTCGAGTAGAAGACTTTTGCTGCTGTAGAAGCTCATTTTGCTAAGATGGTTCAGACTCGAGTATGCAGCAACTACATGCCTGATTTTGTGCCATCTCACGTGATAAGTCTTGTGAAATGAACCTAGGCTTGAAGCTGCAGATATTTCTGAGCACTGTGGAGAGAAAATATCTCGAACATTGTATTATCAACAGAAGTGCCTCTATTACTGGACCATTGAAGAAAGAAGCCGCAATCAGACATGACGACTGTGCTGATGGGTACGGAGCATGAGGGTGACATTTTGATACCAAAGAGTAGTTACTCTGGAGAAAGTAAGTGATCATTTAATATATCATGTTGGATTTAAAGACTTGCCTAGCTGTCCGACTGTAGAGTTGGATATGTGACACCTTGGATGAGCTAAACAGGCCAGGGATTCTATAGTAGTTTCCAGTTTTTAATACTGTTCTACTGAGTTGGTGTACAACTACCATCAGGTCAACAGACACCACTTGTACCATGGAGACTGAATGTAGCCATAGTGATGTTGACCCTAGCTGATTCAGACCCGGATAGTGGTAGTGCCGATAACCACTGCGATAAGGATTCGGAAATAAATTTGGATGATGTAAGTACATCTCTCTCTTTGTCTGTGTACTCTCTGTGTGTGTGTATTTTATACACGAGAGAGAAGCATACAAGAGAGCGCATATACACAGAGTACAGAGTGAGTGTTGATGTGTGTGTGTGTGTGTGAGTGTGTGAGAGAGAGAAGCATACAAGACAGAATATACACAGAGTACAGTGTGAGTGTCTGTGTGTGTGTGGCTCATTAAGGAAACTATCTATCCCATCCTTAAGTGGTCCTTGTCTACACAGCTGACAAGGACCACTCAGTGGTAATGAACAATCTAGACTTGAACCCTGTTGTTCAATGGATTGATGATAAAGATCTTAGGCTGAATGTCTCTAAAACAAAGCTGCTAGTTCTCAACCAGTGTCCAAATCAACATCAAGGGAACAGTTAGAGCAGCAAGACCAAGTGAAATACCTAGGCGTCACAGTAGACAAGGACCTCAATTGGAACCCTCTTGTCACACAAGTGAGAAGAAAGTGTCTTTTTGGGCTAGCAGCCTTGCAGAAGAATCTCCTCTGGCAAGTTAAGGACCGGCTCCCTAAGGAAAAAAATTATTCGAACTAAGAATATCTTTATCATTTAACATGATCTCACCATGGTAACGCATGTGAATGATGCTCCGAGCATCCTTAATGATTTGCCCTGGTTTCCAGAGTCACATGACCAATTTCATTATGAATATTCATGAAAATATCTTCAATTAAAATCCCGGAAATGATATGCAGTTGACATGGCAACCAAAAATTTTTCACTGAATCTTGTTATAGTACTATACTTTCATTCATTGATATCATGTTACCATGGAGAGCTACAGCTTAAAGAAGTAGGACACGTCAGTAAATTTTGGTGTGCATTAAATGGAAAGTGCTGCATATCTCTCCATGGCAACATATCAATGAATAAAAATATAGTTCTATAACACAAGATTTCACACAAAATTTTTTGTTGCCATGGCAACTGCATATCATTTCGGGAATTTTATTTAAAGATATTTTCATGAATATTCATAATGAGATTGGTCATGTGACTCTGGTAAATCATTAAGGATGTTCGGAGCATCATTCACATGCATTACCATGGTGAGAGCATGTTAAATGATAAAGATATTCTTAGTTTGAATAATTTTTTTCCTTAATTAGGGAGCCGGTCCTTAACTTGCCAGAGTCTCAAAGCTCTACAAGGCATTTGTTCTGCCACACCTAGCCCATTGTCATGTCTTGTACAATTCTTAGAGCAAGATACTCAGCAAGCAGTTAACCCCTGTTTACATGCAGCGCAGTGGCGTAGCTAGAAGTAGACTGCAGGGTAGGCCCATTGGCTGCGAAGCAGGCCATGTAGGGGGGTCTGGGGGCATGCTCCCCCAGGAAATTTTGAGANCGGATTGATCCAATCCACATCCGGCACGTGGATTGAAGCCAGATTGAATCCGGATTCGAACCAAACTGGTTCACGTGTAAACAGTCCAAACAGGATTGGAAGTGGATTAATCATACTTAGCTAGTAAAACAATGCTAGTTAGTTAGCTGTGAGTTGTAGAATCGTGTTTAAACTCTAGCGCTATATTTTTCTACCAGAATTTAGCCTGCTATCAAGAATATCAACGTGCAAAGAAAAATGATGGATTTCTGTCACAAGAAACACTTGAGAAAAAACAGAAAAGTTACTTTTGCACAAAATAGACCTGTGTAGACTCTTACCTCTGCCTGTTGAGCTTCCAAAGAAAGAATATTCCACTCGCTAAGATTTTCATTCTAATAAATGCACGCCTGGTTACATTATTGATCCGGTTTCAAGCCAGGTTTGCGTTTACACGACAGCTGGATTGTACTAATAGGTGTAAAACGCTCCTAATCCGGATTCTAACCAGTTTGATTTAATCCGGATTGGCGTGTGTAAACGGGGTTTTAGAGAGGGTTCAGAATTATACAATGAGTTTGATAGCTGACAAATCTCCTCATACCAGAAGTGCAACTCTGCAGACCAAACCAAAGGCAAGAAGACAGATTGCCACAGCAATTCAGGTCAAATGATGCTTAGTGGGCTGTGCTCTTGAGTATATGTGTGGCAAGTTTTCAACAAATGCAACTTTTGGGTACAATCATACATGAGGTGTTCTCAAACTTCACACAGGAAAATTTAATGTAACTCGACAATGGTGAAACTGTAGCCATTTCGTTGTATATTGAATAAAATTACAACAAATATTCAATGTTTTTTACTACACTTTTGTTGCACCACAATTAATGTAAATTATGCAATTGTTTTTAAAAATACATCAGTTCATTGTTATTACCATGGTTGTAATAGAGTCATCAACCCTCATTCTATATACTGATTGCAATGCAGGCCTACATTCCACACATACATACACTGGTACCAGTATACACATTTTGTGTGATAATATTTTCAAAATGTTATTACTCACTTAAAAAAATTAGAGGAAAAAAAAGGGTATAGTACTAAACAATATGTAACAATTAAGTTTTAGTTTGCAATACTGATCATTAAATTGCCTACATACATATACGTCTAATTACTTGAAGATCCTCTCTTTGAATGGCACTTTTATTTCGTAACTCAACCAGTTGTTCCTTCACCACCTCGTTTATGAGCAAATCTTTAAAACTGGATCCTTTCATGCTCAGTTCATATTCTTCAGCCTCTTTCACTATGTCCGCCTTCTTCAATCTTTTCCATGGGACTCTTCGAACCATATTCTTGTTACAAAAATAGTATCTTCGTCTCTCAGCACTTCATGTGTCTATAAAAAAAACACCACAATAGTTTGATTCATTGACAAAAAAAAAAAAAAATGCTTACCAATGCTTGTTTATGGAGGAACTCCATATTTTCTTGCATTTTCATTGCCCTCTCTTTCTCATACTCAAGACTCTCCATCCTACAATGCACAATATCAGAGATATCGAGAATAAAAAATAGCAGTAGCATCATGTTCCAGATGTCGACATTGGTCGGTCCTTCCCTGTTCATGACTGGAAGTCAACGTTTTGTCCACTGGCGAAGCACCCTAAAACAACAACAAAAAATTTCATATTTGAGAAAATGCAACACACACCTTTGTTGCTTGTCTTTTGTTAGTTTTTGTTGCAACTTTGGATGAGCCAGATCCATTTGTTGAAATTTCATCCTGGAAAACGTTTTCCTGTTGCTGTCTGGAAGTCAATGTCTTGTCCACTGGCAAAATACCCTACAAAAAGTTTTTTTTAACATCTATTAAGGATGGTCGGACATGCCCACGCATGAAATATCCAACTTGCAAAAGACACAAAATATCAACTTTTCTGTCCAGATTTTTACACAAACAGGTAGCGCTAATGGATATCTAGCTATACTGAGCACGATAGAAAAAAATTTTCCTGAATAGCAGCTTTTTCAACGACTTCCAGTTTTCTGCCTATCGCATCTATTTCAACACAAACTAGAATGATCGAAGAACCAAAAAGGAGGTATACCTACTTATTTTTAGCTGCTAAACACTTCTACGTATCGTTTTTCGCCATTTCTTGGCTGCTTCAACTGTCTTTGTTCGATTTTTTTTGACACACCCACTGATCTAACCAACCAGGGACGAATAAATGGAAAAAGGATACGTACTTCTAAAGAGCTGACGTCAGACAGTTTGTATTCTAAATTTGGCACTCTTGCAGTGATCACAAAGAGAGATTTTACAAAAAGCGGTACATCAAAGAAGCTGCTCCTTTGAAGTGGATTGTCTGCCTACGCGGTTTATTGAGTATTGAACGCGAGTAGAAAATAATTTGTACACGTGGTAGATCAGAGTGAAATCTTTTGTGATCGTGGTAGCTGCTACAGAACGGCCAGCTGAGGTGAAATATGGTTGGTGACAAGGAAAGCAATGGTTGAGGTATTACTGGAGGTCAGACTGGTCTACTCAATGCTGCTAACTTCACCTCAAAGTGACTGACTGTTTTCTCTCTAATTGAAGAGCACCAAGATGAAATGAGTCACACTGCTTTGTCGTTGGTTTCTCAAGATCCAAGCCTCTGTCTTAGCTTCAGTCATGCTGGCGATGCTTCCATACTGCTGTGAAACTCTGGGACTAGCTCAAGTTCTGTTCTGAAAGAAAGGTAATCCAATATAGTACTGCAAATTATCATGTACCATGATGAGTGAACTGATTTGCTAGTGTAGTGTATGGTCTATAGCTCCATGTGTCTTAACTATTACCATGAAATGTGATTCTGCATGCATCTACTCTGTGTGTGTGCTAAGTATGAATGTTTGAAGTGAGATTTTTTTTAGAAAACAACATTATGGAGAGGTATAATTATACACTTGTGTACAACAAAAATGACAAAAATTACCAGGCTATAGCTGTTTAGGATAGTACGTACTCTTGACTTGTGCATCACTTTTTGAATCATTCTTCTTCTTTCAGTATGGCACCTGTACACCTTGAAGTAGCAGCTAGAGCACTTTTCATATGGAGCAGAGATTCTACAGATACGCTCAATCTTGTAAGCGAAATAAAATACTGTTGGTTTTTTTGTTGATCACAGGTCTTGTTTTTTGTTTTTTTCCTTTTCTTTATTTACAGATTTTATAGTAGGAGTGACAACATCGTACTTGTTACCATGTGGTGCACCATAATCTATATTGGCAGAAATTCATCCTTGTTTGGAGTCTTTTGGACCATACTTCCTCGTCATTGAGTTTCAAGTTGGATTTAACATCCATCTGTTCGGTCTTAGGAAACCAGCTCTTATACTATACCATCCGGCTCTGTTGCCGTATCAGAGTCGTCTTGATGGTCCACCTGAAAGCCAACCAGTTCATAGACACTTTATTTTTTGGCATTGATATAATATTTACACTAGCTCTATACTTCTGGAATACAAACCATTCAATTTTGATACTTACCCAATTACTGACTGGTTATTGATGTGTACAGTAGTACTGTTAAACTTTTTCTGTTGCTTCCAGGCATCTTGAATACTTGCCACCTGATGTCAGCCTCTTTTGAAGACCTCTTTCTCTTTGATGAGGGCTTGTTGTGTTGTAACAAAAAAGTAGCCAGCTGTCTAGTTGTAAAGATCCCGCGCAGAATCTTCATGCGCAATCATTCTATACTTCCGGTTGAGGTTTGTGGTGATGTTAAACGACACAATTATGACACAAATCTTCCTGCCCGCGCTCTTCGCGCGATATTCGCATGTTGCTATGTCCGGCCACCCTTAACTAGTGTGAAACACACACCTTTGTTGCTTTTCTTTTGTTAGTTTTCAATTTTGTTTCAACTTCAGATGACGTCAAACCAGATCCATTTGTTCAAATTTCATCCTTGAAAAAGTTTTCTTTGTTTACACCCTGTAATTTTGGTTATTGTGATAAGTTAGTTGATCACATTGTAGTATGATTACAGAGCTTTGGATGCACTTACTTCAGGGTTTCTTTTTCTGTTATTAAGGACAGTTCGAACATGTTCTGCAGCCTTCACACTATTATGTCGTCATAGATAGTTCTTCATCAAGTTCGGTTTTGACTTTCACACCTGTAGGTGTGACCAAATTTGTGGACCATGAATATGGATCAATGAAATTGGTGCCACGAGATCAATTCTCATTCAATCAACTCCCACGTGATCAACTCCCACAGCATCAATTCTCACTTTGTCATCTTTTCACGAAATCAACTCTCACAATATCAACTCAACAAAAATAATGTAATATTAAATTAAGTAACTGTGAAATGAACTTTCGCGAGTAAAAGTTAATGCTTTACACTAATAAAATGCAAACTAGACAGTCAATCCAGTGTGATACTTCACTGCCTCCAAATAGGCATCAATGCTAACATCTCCTGACTTAAATCGGTCAAAAAGTACTTTAAGTCTTCTCTCTCTGTCACGTACTTTTCTTCTCCTTGGAGGTTGTGTAGCACCTGTCTCAAAATTAATGATTTTCATCATAACAGTTGCCTGCTCATTTTTGAAAATGTCAATAATTTCGTAAATGTTGGGATGAGGCTTGCCAACTACTCTCTTTAGTCGAGCATGCCAGCCCTCAACGTGATTGTTAGTGCGGGGCCCTTCATAGTTCAAATAATTCCACTGCTTGGGGGGGTACTGACCATTGATCCATGTATCAGTGTAATACTCTACGAGGTCTTCGACATGAGGGATGTCAGTTGGAGCTTCTTGCTCTACACCAAGCCATGCTGTACGGACGTATGTGGGGGGACAAAATGCAATTGCAGCCATTTTTGCTACATAGCATCGGAGGGTGTCATCCTGGGATTTGTATTTAGATGTCAGACCAAGTGATTGCACTTTACGCCAAATGGCTTGCTTGTAATGAAAGTAGCAGCCATGGTGGGAGGCACTGGGAAAAGCAATTGACGCTGCTTGGATAATGGCTAGCTCAAAGTCACTCTTGACTGTAGTAGGATCCAGAGTAAGTCCGAGGCTGAACATAGCATCCTTCAACAGTAGAAAGGCTCTGCTATACGTTTGTCGTTGCTTATTTGGAAGCAAAGCATAGACCATTGGATATACCTGCAATAAGAAGAAGAATAATTTTTCACTACTAATAATTTTAGTGCAAAATAGAAAAATGTACATATCTGGTTGTACTTCATGATGTGAATGGTGAAAACTTGATAAAACAAGGAAGGACAAACTGCAAAAGTACCATCAACAAAGATGACTTCAGCCTCAGACAGTAGCTGCAGATTCTGTTCAGTTCCAAAAAGAACAATCTTGTCATCAAGACCATTATCTGCAATAACAAAGTTCTCTCCATCTTTGGTTTTGCACCATACACCAGTAAGATCAAGCTCATCTCTAGATGAGGGTATTGGAGGAAATATCTCCCTTCTGCAGCGATAGAGGCTTGATTTCAACGAGTAATAACTAGGCAATTGGGCAAGGATGGGATCATTTCCACTCGATGTAGAGAAATCCTACAATTGGCAATAAAAAAAGATTGCAATCAAAGTTATAATGTAACTGATATGAGGCATTGGCATACCTGGAGAGTTTGGTCATAAATCTGATTGATAGGTGTGGTTTCCTCTCGTGCCCTCTTACGCATGTTGGCAACAGCAGTGTTGACTTGCATTTGTGACGTGGCTGGTGGATGGTTATGCTCCCGTCTTACAACAACGCTGGTTCCCTCTGAGCTTGCTCTAGCCTGACAGCCATCCTTGTGTTGCTTACACCGCCAGAAAACAAGACCTCCATTTCCATTTCTTATCTTCACATAAATGAATCCATCGTAATGCAAACTGGTACCGCCTCTTGTTGTTGGAACAAACTCGGCCATATTCCACTGCATGTATCTCCTCGCTGTTAATAGCTACAGCTATATGAGTTGCCACTTTATATAGAAAAATTGTGACAACCATTGATGACTGGGTTCTTTTGAACATATAACCTTTGTACCTATGTTTGATCTTGAAAGATAACCTTTGTACTTACTTCACTTTTATACAAGTACAAAAAACATTGGAAATGTAATGAGACACAGGAATGGCTAAATCATAAAAAGAGCGCAAACAAGATGGAATGGCTGTTAAGAGTGTGTGCAGAATTCTTCCTGTATGGGCTGCATTTAACAATCTCCTTATTGAGTCTCTTATTTTGCCCACAGGAAGAATTCCTTACACACTCTTAACAGCCATTCCATCTTGTTTGCGCTCTTTTTACGATTTAGCCATTCCTGTGTCTCATTACATTTCCAATGCAGCCTCACCTAAACCCGCCAGAGATGCAAGCGAATGTAAAGAATAGGAGTCATCATCTGCTACAGCTGTTCATTGCTGTCAAAAATACAGTCATCACCCATGGTAGACTTCCAGTGCTTACAGAATTTCTAGCACTGGTGTACATGTGAAGGTTTGGTAACGTTTCGCCTACGTTACGTTACGCCTACCGGAAGTGACCGTGACAAATCGCCTACGCGTTTTGGAAGGCATGCGCATTCGAATTTTTCTTTGTTCAATTTAGTATTTGCGTCATCGAGGTTGAACTGTACACTTTGCTCTGGACTTTGTGTTTCATGTGCACGTCAAAAGTGAAGGATTTTGTATAAAAGTAGCTGTATCCAGTATGTTTTTCATTCTTACCACTATCAAGCACCTGAGGACCAGTCAGCAACACTCTCTTCATTCGATCAGACAGGATTTATGGAGTTTACCAGATCTCTACTGTACCAGGGCTACAGCTACATGATTAACAGGCGAGGCACAGTAGTCTATTGGAGGTGCACACAGAGCCGCAACTCTAAGTGCCCAGGAACAGTGACTACTGGACCAGCAGATGAGCTGCTGAGTGTAAGCAATACCCATAATCATGCCCCCAGTGAAGCACAAGTTCAAGCCACCAGAGTAGTCTCTGAAATGAAGGAGGCAGCTAGTAGCCAATCCCCCAGCTGTACACACAGCATCTGGCTAGGCTGTCTACTTTACCCAATGCGGATGAAGTGCCAGCCTGTCTCCCCACATATACCACTCTAAAGCCTGCTCTCTACCGTAAGAGGAAAGCAAAGCTTCCTCGACTGCCTCAGTCTTGTGCTGCAGTCCACTTCAGTGGTAAATGGGCTGAGCCCTCTACTGGAGACCAGTTTCTCTTGAAAGAGGATGGTGACGATGATGACAAAGTTGTTGTCTTTGCCACTGAGGCTGATTTGCGCAGGCTTGGGGAGGCAGAAACCCTGTATGTGGATGGAACTTTCCGGACATTTCCGAGGGTTTTCTACCAGATCTTTACCATCCACAGCTGTTTCATGTGCCATTAGTGTACTGCTTGCTTCCCAATCAGAGAGAAGATACCTACGAACGTGTCTAGCTGAGGGGGTAGCTGATTTGGGTTTGCAACTGCTCCCCTCCATGGTTGTGTCAGACTTTGAGCTGGCGATTATGAATGCTGTACGCACTGTGTTCCCAAACAGTGAGGTCAAATGTTACTTCCACTTTTGTCAGGTAAGTTATAGCTGTGTTTAATTTTTTTATGCATCCCAGTAATAATTAATTTTTTATTCTACTTTCCTCACAAAAAACAGGCACTGCAAAGGAATGTCCAACGCCTGGGTTTACAGGTCCCCTACAAGGATGTGCGCTCTGTTGTTCGGAGGACAGCTGCCTTGGCTTTTGTCCCTGAACACTTTGTCAGAATTGGATGGATGGGAGTGAAGGCAACCTGTTAGTGGCATGGACGAGTTCTTGGACTACTTTGAAAGAACATGGATGACAGGTTCGTTTCATCTAGCAACATGGAATGTTTATCGTATGGGGGAATGTAGGACCAACAACCATGTTGAGGGTTGGCACTCGAAGCTTAGGAAAGTGGTAATGAAGAACCACCCCAATGTGTATGAGATTATTCAGATTTTCAAGTCTGAGCAAGCTACTGTGGAGGTGCGTCTGTTACAGCTTTCAACAGGAGCTCGCCCCCCTCCTAGGCATAAGCGTGCTGTAGCTAAAGATAAGAGGGTAGCTGAGCTTAAGCGTAGATTTGACAATGACGAGATTAGTTTGCACGTTCTATGTCAGCCCACACAAACATGATAAATTAATGCTGTTTTCTACATATGCACACATTACATCACATCTGTTGTTGTTGAGTCTTGATTTAACTGGATGTCTTGTTTCTTGTAAGGTAAGGTAACTTAGTTATACACTTATACACTAAAGAAAAAAACAAATTCAGAAAAAAAAAACATACCACATCCCTTCTTGTTTGTTTATGTTAATTTTGTGTTGTTCATTCCACATGCACACACTGTCGGAGTTCTCTTGTCCTGTCTGTACACACCACGGTAAGTACTTACTATACACCCCACATCTTTCTTGTTGTTTATATTTGTGTTGTTCATTCCACATGCACACACTGTCGGAGTTCTCTTGTCCTGTCTGTACACACCACGGTAAGTACTTACTATACACCCCACATTATTCTTGTTGTTTATAATTGTGTTGTTCATTCCACATGCACACACTGTCGGAGTACTCTTGTCCTGTCTGTATACACCATGCAACAGAATGATCTCTGCTTTACAACTGTGTTGAACTCCAATTCTCTTGTATTATTACCTGTTCTGAGTGTCTCTATGTTGTACTATATAAGTTTCAAGTTTCCCCTACCGAAGTTTCTGTTTTACAAAGCTATAAGCATGAATAGAACGCTAAGAACACGCACGCTTAAAATCTACGCATTTTTTAATTTATGCGTTGTACGTAGATTACGTAATTGAACTACTTCCTAGGCGAATTGACACGTAGGCGAAATGTGTGTAGGCGAAACGTTATGAAACCCATGTGAACGTGTAAAAATTTCACATGACTACCATATCCGGTCGGATCAGTCCTTGCTTTGGTCTTTTGGAGAAGCTGATTTGGTCTATCGATTTTATGGCTGGGATTGTTAGCAATCAAACATGAAGCCTGCGGTAAGTTTTAAATTATTTGCGCATTTAATTTGCGTGTTTTGGGCAAGAATAGAACGGCGCGGCCAGGGTATAAGGCCCAACAGGTCGTAAGCTCTAATATTATGGTAGGGTGAGCTCTATATACATAAATAAAATGAGAGAAATTGCACAACACCTAGGCTTTGAAGTGTAATATATTAGGTCAGCAAACCACTTGTGTTTCTATTTAATGCACACCCTTAATTGTCTAAGCCAAGAGCAAAACGCAAACGAACTCGTGAACTTTGTCCTTGCCCTGCCTGTGATTTTAAAGAATGTGATTCATGGNCATATTCAGTTGAACAACTTAATGCATGGGCTCATCTAATTCATGTTGGCAAGCATTCCTCCTTTGATGTACCACCTGATTTGCCATACTTCAGAGGAAGTAAAAGACGAAAAGTAGATAAAGGAACAGGGTCACCTTTAGATGCAGACTCACTAAGTTCTGCTTCTTCATCATCAGTCATTACATCTCCAGGAAAGAGAATAAGCCCTCAGAAGTGAGTGCATTGATCAACTGGGTAAGTGGCATGCTTTGCTAGAGAAGGGTGCCATTTCCCAATCCCAGTATGATAACATGCAACAGGCAATAATGAAGGATATTTCAGATAACTTTTAAAATGACATTGTGATATAGTGACTCATTGTACAACATAATCATGTTTTCAAATAACTACTGTGATCAATCCAAGATATGCAATGTTCTTTTGTGATACTTTGAAAAGCACTGTGTATTATGTCAGTTGGGTCACTGATAACTTGAAGCAAATTTAAGTATCATGTTTACGCAGGTAGCCCTTTACATAACTGAACATCTCTTCGGCAGGATTCAGATCTGGGCTATAAGGTGGTAGATATAGAACCAATATCCCTGCTTGTGTAAGTAGATCTTGAACCTCTGTAGTGTGGTGAACTGACAAGTTATCCATTATTACAATCGATCTTGGGTTGGATCCATTGAACTGAAGCATGTTTGGTATGAGTGAGCGTCTGACAAAGTCATAAAAGATGACCGAATCAACTGTGGATGTTGTGAGTTCTACTGTAACTAAACCTTCAGTACAAAGACAAGTGATTGCATTCACTCTTTGTCCACGACTTAATAAACGATTGGTTTGTGGTGTCATGCCTTGAATTGCATAACCGTATTTTCTTACGTGATTTCTTGAATCTGAACCAGTTTCATCAAGAAAAACAAATTGGTCTGGACTGAACAAAAAGCAACTAGCCATAAAAGCACCTCGAAGGGTGTAACAACGCTGAAGGGCCACTTGCTGTATTTTTTTCCTAGATATTCCATACACTTTTAACAGCCGGCATATGGTTGAAGGACTAACCACAACTCCACATGCTTCTTCCAGTTGCTGGCAAACCTCTGCTAGATAAATGGATGGGTGTTGGAGAACCATACCTAGCTATTACATAGAGTTCCATGTCAGGATCGACCTTTGTCTTCTGTCTCATGCACTGTGTAGGACTCACTTCACCTGTCCTCATGAACCTTGAGACAATGCTGTATGCTGTACTAACTGCTATGTTCAGGTTCTTGGCAATTCTAACATAAGTAAGGCCCATACCTATTCGCTGATAGACAATTCTCCAACGTAGATCAGCACCGTATGCTTGCTTTCTCCCTGGCTCAGCTGAAAATCTGCAGGATACCATTGCTGAAGACATTGACAGAATTACGAATTCAAATTTCCCGCCAAATTTCTATTACGCATACGTGGTGAAGATTCACGCAATTTACGGAAATTCGAACGCAACTGCAATCCGCTGTATGCTGTGCAACAGACCGTAGTGAATAATAATGAGCTAGGCAGCTGCCACAAAAATGAATTGTTTATTCGATGTTCTCAGTGCTCTATAAGCTGACTGATCTCAGAATTTTGCTATAGCACACGGGCAGAAAGGTAAGCTAAAGCTTTATACATGCTTGTCTAATCCAAGCGCTTACATACAGTAGCTTTCTACTCATAAGTATTGCCTCTCCCTGTACGGCGATCGCGTACAGGTTAATTTGAGGCTTATTTTAGTTCTTGAAACTTACTATACCTATAGTCTTTCCACGTTGACCTCGCTATTTGTTTTTTGCGAATAGATCGCGAGCGTTTTGTCCGCCGCACTTCATACTTGCTGTGAGGGCTCATACTGCACCTCCAGATAGTTTGGCGTTTGTTGGATAAAAATCGCGCATACAGTTTCAGAGATAGGAAATTCCTGTACAGAGTGTATGGGCATACTTCGCATATTTTTGACCACAAAACTTTTGCACTTTGACCTTGCTCAAACACGCGCTCCTCGACATGCTAAAGTTTTGTTACTTTAGTTACCTGCTGCATGTATAGCTGCTAGAAGCTGCTTGCTTTGTACATCCTAGAGCCTTCTCACGGCTTTTCACAACGCGTAAGTCATAATATAACAGTAGGTCACGGCCAAAAAAATGTAGTTAACATGAACCGGATGTGGTTACCTTAGTAAGGATTCTTCTGCAGTAGCGAGGTCAACGTGGAAAGACAATAGAACCTATTAGCCTCGTACCCAGGCCACTCCCTCTTTTTAGTGTTTCACGCTAAAAATCGGGAGGGCCTGGTACATGTCCTCACGTGAAGTACGTCAGATCCGCGTCATATTTAATTGCGCGTGGGCGTGTTGCATGCGCAAGGCACGAGTTCTATGTTTCGCCCACGCAAATAATTTTAGTTTTTGCTGGCAAGCTCGCGGCAAGATGGCTGTTTTCCAGTATCAGGCAAGAAAATTTGTGACAAGACTCGAAAATTCGCTTCTTTTTCGTAAGAACAACGAAAGAATTTGTGTAAGTCAAGAAAGAAGCAAGAATAAAACTGTTTGAATTCCGTTGGAGCCGTCTTGGACCTGCCACAAGCTCAAACCGTTTGCTACCTGTAGAAACAGAGTAAAATAAGCCTAAAAAACAGATTTAGCTCGCTATAGTGAAGCGCTAGGCATGCTTGTAAGTGCAAGTCAGGCGTAGCCTGACTCAGTAGACTGTAGGCCGGCTAGCACCTAGTACAGTATAAGGCTCAATCTACTATTGTACAACTGCGTGGGCGCAAAAACCAATCTTCTTAGGCAATACAGGTGATGTAATAGCTTCGCCCACGCTCACTAATTACTGTTCGACCTCACGTGATTACATGTACCAGGCCCTCCCGATTTTTAGCGTGAAACACTAAAAAGAGGGAGTGGCCTGGGTACGAGGCTAGTAAGCGCTTACCTCCTTGAGTCCAGTAGCCGTCTCCTGGGTCTTCTTTCCTAGCTACTCGCTTCTCACTAAATAATTTTAGTCCCCACGTGGCTGGCTGTGGTAATATTCAGCATGTACTGTACATGATCTAATTAAGATACGGAGAGTATACGGACCGCCCATAGTTTACATAGCAACAGGTTTACAACTGTTTTACCAGGAAGCCACGAGTGGAGGCAGGGCTGCTTGCAAGAGCTATATCTGGAAAACTACAACAGCTATGCGCACCAAATTTTGATATGCGCTTCCTAGAAAGGCCTAGATATACACATGGAATAGCTAACTCAAAATTCGCGGAAATTCCCAAACGTCCGGTTTTCGCTTGGAGCCTCACATATGATACATGTGGGCACTGAGTCTGATGTTGTGGTTGCTCGACAGGCTGCCCACAAGACCCATCCCCTGGTAACCTTATACAGGCTAGTATTGCAGTGTGGGGCAGTCCCATCACGCTGTGTGCATGTGGTCGGCAAGCCACAGTCTTAGCACCTTTGCATTAGCTGTGTGCTCCACGTAGTGCGAGTCACTGAGTATAGTATAGATAATCATACGTGGCTGTCTAATACTGAATATGCTGCCAGCGCCTGAACTATATAGCTGTAGGCATACCAAAGTTTTTCCCGCAAAGCATGCACCAATAGTTTGTTATACTACAGTACTCAGAGGTGTGGAGGTCGATTGTTGCTGTGACTGAGCGGCGGGTGTGTTCGAGATCGTTTCCCTCTGTTCTGCGAGCTCCGCTTGGACCTGCGACTTAACCAGCTGTAGCAACTCGTCCAGCTCCAACGTGACCTGTTGTACAACTCCTGAGCCAATGCCTCCTCCTTCCTGGTCGTCGGCGGCAGTAGCGGCTGCGTTGGTGGCTGCCGTTGCGACGCGTGTAGAAGCCCGTCCAGATCGGCGAGTGGCTGTCGGGTTTACTCGCTTAGCCTTAGACTTTGTAGTTTTCTTTGGTGGCATTCTTTGCGTTCCAGGCCGAATAACTCTTTGCAGCAAGCAGCTACTTGTGTGCTTAGAACAATGACCGTGAGATGGCTGCCTGCGTGCCCATGCAATTTATGCTGACTCTAAGCTCCACCCTCTACAGCATGGCCACACCCCGGGAGTGACCCATCATTTGGCAATTAACTCCATTTAAACTGACGTCTAAATATTATTTAATGTGTGACCACATGTACACACACACACACACACACACACACACAGTGTCCAAGAAAGACTTTAATAGCAATTTAAAAGTTGTTATGATGATGGGACATCCCTTATGGTAAGTGAAGAAAACAATATCAGATTGTTAGACTTCCTAATTTATACATACACTGAACATTTATACAGACACCTGAACTGATGCTTGTGCAGTCGTGAATATATTTAAAGTTTTGCTAAATTGCAGTGGTAATGGATAGCTTTGGATAGCATGACATTTTGTCGACTATTATACATATTTATTTTATCAATGGCACCATTCAAAATTAAGTTTAATTCAAGAAACTTTATTTTTGTATGATTTTGTATTGATTTGTACAGATTCAGTACAGGATATACATTATCTATAATTACAGTGCATTAGTGAATGTAATTTACTAAATATCTTGACTAAAAATTATATAAAGCTTGAATTGCACATGTATGCATGAAATCACCAAGCGCGCATATACATTTAAAACATTATAACTTATGTTTGGCTGGCCGGCCAGTTATGATAAGAATTATGCGCATTATGTATGTAGCGCGAGCCCCCCAAAAAAGCGCCACAGTTGCAGCTGTAATTAAGCAGCTGCATATTGTTCTTTGCAACCAAGACAGAGCTAGAGATGGCCACCCATTCTGGTGTGAATTTTTCAAAAACTTTACCAACTATTCAAGGTAAATAAATTTAAAAAATTAAATAATAATAACCAGTAAAAAAACTATTTTCTGTTAAACAAATGGACTTTGCAAACGAAGTAGAAAAAGAAAAAGAAAAAAACAAAAATGATCGGTACAAACCATACCCACCAAAACAATCAAAACCACCAAAGAAAAATGAAAATAAAGGCATAATTAACGTTACTTACGTGAAAGGAAGAAATTGTGTTAAAAAAACAAAAACAAACAAACAAACAAACAAAAAACAACATATTTTGCTAATATTCGATTGTAGAAAGTGTACCGGCAATCACTTTGGACCCAGCCTCAAAAGAGACCACCAAGCCGGGAGAAGATGGAGCGGGAAATTCATTTACCCTGCATGTATGTTGCACAAAATTTCATGCAGTTTAAAATGGCTTGGTATTTCTTCTTTTTTTAGATATCTGGAGTGAAAATAGTTATTATAAATAGAAAGTAATAACCATACACATATACTACACTATTTAGCTAATGTTATATTGTCATAACTGTACATTACATTCCTACATTTATTTATCTACCTATTTATACACTTTTGTAGCTAGTTATTAAATTATTGTCATAACTGTACATAACTTAATCCTGCATTTATGTATCAAATACCTACTATCATTACTACCTATTCTTGTATCTATGTATCACATACTTACTATTATTATTTGTAGGCATAGTATACTTATCTTGCGTCTATGTATCAAATACTTTACTGTACATCATACCCATGCATGGCCAGTTTGTACTGACAAGTATACTATACTCCTGATGTGCCAGCTCAATCATAGCAGTACATAAAACTGCATGGTTAACTTTTTTCTTGACTTAGTATAGAAGTTCTTACCAGGCACAAAAATTGGAGCATACTCATATCATTCACGTACACCCCTCTACATGAAAAATACACAAGTCTCTGAGGCTCCTCACACAAATTCCCACCCCCCACCCACCCAAGTACTAGCTAGTTAATAGATATAGAAAAAAAAACTAACAGTAACAAAATCAAGACTTGTGGATCAGATTTTTTATGAGCAGACTATATTTGTTCTACTGATCATGATCTCTATCTCTACTGATCATCAAAGACAAACCTGTCATCAGTAGTTAGAGCTTACAACAACTTACCATTTGTAAAATAGAAACTTCATAATCCTCAACCATCAACTTTTGTAGCTATAGATCATTGATTGGCTTAACTGACAAGAAGAGTAACATCTATGTCTCTGGATGTAAAACTTCTTCGGCGATCAGCATAGCCAGACTAAATATGCACGTGACTTGCTTGGTATGCACGTGCACACTTTCCCACTCATGCGTGGAGGCAATAAAGAAAGAAGGAAAAGAAGCACACATGAGAATGTATGCATGCAGAATGAGATAATGCATTGCGCGGCCCAGACCAAACTGTGACTATTAGCCTATGAATCTAGATGGAAAACAATATGGTATTAGCAAAAGATATTGGATAAGGGCAAAAAAAACAACACAAACAAGTATAAAAAACATTGGAAATGTATTAAGACACAGGACTGGCCAAATTGTAAGCAAACAAGATTGAAGGATGCTAACATTACATGGTGAATTATTAATTCCTGTGTGTTGCATGGCAAAATTTTGTTAAGCAAAGAGAAAGAAATTAAAAACAAGAATGAAATATATGATGGGCCGTGGCTAGAGAGCCATGCAGCTGCGTAAACTCTAAAGCTAAAATACATGCTGCAATGCTGCCGATTCTTAATACAGTGCAGGCAAAATTCGGATAGTATATATATTATTACATAACTCAGCAATACAAAAGTATATGGTCTGCTGACTCTCTATACACAGCAATGTGTGTCACATCAATATCATTGCATGCATCATCAGTGAAATCATCATCAGTAAACAGGATTGCAAAATTTTAGCACCTTGGATTTTTATATGCTACAAGCTTAAGACAAGATCGTGTTAACATCTTTTGTGCATGTCTACACTCACGCACACATCCATTGCTAAATTCAGCAAACAATTATTCCATAATCAGTTTCTTTCTCTTACCATGGAACCACACATGCCATTGCAACACACAGGAATTAATAATTCACCATGTAATGTTAGCATCCTTCCATCTTGTTTGCTTCCTTTTTACGATTTGGCCAGTCCTGTGTCTTAACACATTTCCAATGTTTTTTATACTTGTCATAATTGTGTGTCAGTTGGAGTAGCCGACCCAGTGAATGTGGGTGACATGCTAGATGTGTGACACAAGATGTTATAGCTATTTGGTGCACATGGTAGGTAGTTAAGAGCTCAAAACTCACCAGTGTGTTTGTTACAATGTCTATAATCATAATTGTGTGTCAGTTGGAGTAGCCGACTCAGTGAATGTGTTGTCTGTCATGAGGTGACATGCTAGATGTTTGACACGAGATGTTGAATTCAGTCAGTGTTCAGTAGCTATTTGGCTCCTGTGTGCACATGGTAGGTAGTTAAGAGCTCAAAAGTCACCAGTGTGTTTGTTACTATGCCTATAATCATAATTGTGTGATGGTTGGAGTAGCCGACTCAGTGAATGTGTTGTCATGAGGTGACATGCTAGATGTTTGACACAAGATGTTGAATTCGTTGTGGGTTAATGTAATTGACTGTTGAGATGATTTATAAGTTAGTGGCAATACAGTGTCACGGTTGTCACGATCACAATTGAGGATAACAAAGTAGTAGTAGTTGGGTCTGTAAATATTAATTATCAGCCTGTTTATAGCTATGTTATAGGAACGCAATAATTATTATACTGTGCAATCATCAGGCCCATAGGGAGGGGGGGTGCAAGTGCACCCCCCTTTTGCAGTGACAAATTAATATTCATATTGTAATTTGGAAACTACAAAGTTGATGAAGTCACACAGTTGACAGTGACAGACTCTGATACTCAGAGGCCGAACAACTTAGTTGCCACATGCAAAGCTTAATTACATTACAATAATAATAATACAGAAGAAATGTTCCAGACTTGTGGATAATTACGTACAGTATAAAAATGTGTGTCAATTGTATTCGTGTAGTCACACCACAAATGTGGTTAACAGTTTGTCACAATGATATACATATTGAAACGGCACTGCAGTAGTAGAACAGACTCTGAATAAATTACAACAGTATGTCCTCAGGATTGGATGCTCTTTTGATGTTCTTTAAAAAGAGTGAGACTGATCACATATTCAGGAGTCACTATGAAAAGGCACAACCAACAGCCTGATATAAGATCCTTTTTCAATAAGAAAGTTAGTCAGAATCTAAGAAGTAAGTAAATAAACTCTATACATGTGGAGTCAATCTAATAGTTCTTGACTATAATACTGTATTATATATATTAATTTTTGAAAATTGTAGATTCTGAATCTAATAGTAGCAGTGCAGATTCTCCTGCAGAATCTGATGTACATCGAATAGTTGATCTTCCAGAACCAGAGTCAGACTCACTTTCCGATGAAGAGCACCCTAATTCTGTAGACTCAAACACTCCTAGCCCATCTAATTCTGCAACTAGGGATGAGACCATGACAGACAAGATATTGGCTTCAACAGTGATATTGTTTTTTTAATGGACCCTTCCAAGCCCCTTGAATCTGTTTGCCAAATCTTTCAAATGGTGAAAAGTATAACTTATTGAATCATCATGTAAAACCACCTTCAAAGCTTCCTTTTTCTACATGTCGTGGAGTTAATTGTTGATTTAATACTTCCTGGCTTGGTAAGTATCCATGGCTTTTGTACAGTCCCAAACTTGATGGTGTGTTTTGTGGGCCATGTGCCATTCTTTCTAGCTCTGACAGAAAAGACAAGGGTTTTCTTGTAAATAAAGCTTATTCTGATTGGGGTAAACTTAGCACAATGAATTACGCAGTCACTCAGCTACACGTTACCATCGAGATTGCATACTGCATGCTGATGTGCTGAAATCTACATGTGAGAATCCTAGCTCTTGCATACATATCATGACAAGTAATGCAATTCAGAGACGTATAGCTGAAAACAAGCAGATTATTAGACAGATTGTTCGTGCAATTTTATTTCTTGCTAAACAGGGACTTCCTTTTTGAGGTGATGTTGAAGACGTATCTAGTGATAAAAATCCTGGTAATTTTCTAGCTTTACTGAAGGATTATGCAACAAAAGATGAGCTTTTGTTCCAGCATCTTCATTCCCCTAAGGCCAAAAATGCTACCTACATGTCTGCTACAACACAAAATGACATCATCAATATTATAGCATATGATATACCTCTCTCATCAATAGTATCTGAAGTCAAGAATGCAACATACTACTCTGTCCTAGCTGATGAGGTTACATCCCACAATGTTGAGCATATGCAATTTGCCTAAGATTTGTAGATAATAAGTGTAACATTCGTGAAGAATTCGTGTCATTTGTCAAGTTAGAGAGAGTCAGGGCAGTGGACATAGCTAGTTCAATCCTGTCTACTCTTGAAAACCTTGGTCTATCTTTGGATGGTTTGCGTGGGCAGGGTTTTGATGGTGCATCCACTATGAGTGGTGCAAAATCTGGTGTACAAGCACAAATTCGTGAACAGCAACCAATGGCATTGTATACTCATTGTGCTGATCATTCATTTCATTTAGCAATACTGAATTCATGTTCAGTACCTTGCATCAGGAATTGTATTGACCAGATCAAAAGCTTTACATTATTTGTCAAACATTCACCTAAACGAGAAGGCTTGTTGAAAGCAATAGTTAGTACATGTACTGTACATACTTCTAGTAGAGTACCTCTTCTTAATGTTTGCGTGACTCGATGGGTTGAGAATATTGATGGTTGGGAAAGATTCTTCATGGCACACCCATTCCTCATTAAGATGTGTGAGGTTATCCTTTATGGAGAACCTGCCTACCCACTGTACAGTGATAACTGGTCTTCAGAGGATAAAAAAAATGCACTAGCATTTCTTAAAGGCCTCGAATCATTTGAATTTATCTACTGTATGGTTACCCTTTCTCGTTGTTTGGTGTACCTCAGAGATGCTGTTGTCAAAATTCAGGGTGCTGGTCAGGATATTGTTTCTGGTATCAGTAATGTCATGGAGTGTCGCAAAGAGCTTGAGGGAGTGAGAGCAGATGTTGACAATTTCTCAAAACGAGTTTTTGATCATGCCAGTAGAATAGCTGAGATATCTAGTGTATCTATCTGTATGCCACGTGTCAGTACTCACCAGAGACATCGTTCAAACCCTGAGTATACATCAGTTGATGATTATTTCAAGAAAACAGTCACTATTCCGTTTCTTGATCAACTAATCAGTGATATTGGCTGCAGGTTTACCACTCATTGTAAACAAGCTGCTTTACTCCAGAACCTCGTTCCTTACAATATTATCAATGAGACAGAGATTGATAATATACAAGAGGCAGTTGCAAGTGATCTTCCTAATCCAATGCTAGTGGATGAAGAACTGCATCGCTGGAAAACTAAGTGGCTAAATGTTCCTCAGCAGGATTGCCCACAAACCTTGTCAGCTTCCATGAAACAGTGCAGCAAGCACAGCCTTCCAAACATCTTTACTCTTTTACAGCTTTTTGCAACACTTCCTTTAAGTTCATGCTCTTGTGAGAGATCTGCATCCACTCTTAGGAGATTTAACATATATTTGAGATCCTATCAGACAGAAAAACGTTTAACAGCTCTTACTTTGATTCACTCCAATTATGAAACACACATTGATATAGACCACGTATGTAAACTCTTTCTTCAGAAGCACCCACGTAGGATGGAAAAAGCTAATTTGTTATTTGATTAAATTATATATAATTGTACAATTTATTATATAATAGGTTTTATATGTTTTAATCAATCAAAAACAGTAACTGAGTGATTATTTGCAATTTATTTATCTTTATTAAATTTGTATTCTGTACAATAATATTAATTGATGTCCCATTGCATCTATACTAACTGCATGGCTATATTTTGACTAACTATAGGGCCATACCTTTAGTTATTTTGGTTGCACCCCCCTTTCAAAAATACTGGCTACGGGCCTGATCATATTTATAATTAGCTATAGAGAACTTACCTTTTAATATAGTATAATGAGATGTTTGAAACGAGAGCTGTAAACTGTCCACAGTTTTTACTACTAGTTAGGGTCTATTTTCCAGTAAAAGGAATATGTTGAATTGAATATTGTTTGACTTAGCATTGCGTAAGTGCGAAGACAACACAACACTACAGATTCAAGAGAGAGAACTTTGTTGAAAAGAACATTGTTGAGAAGTGTTGCTATGGAAATGGTCGCTAAGTCTACGGGTACAAATCACGTGCACGTACGTACCAGACCCGCGTGGCCTAGCTGGCTAATAAATAATGCACAAGTTTAGAAATTAATGGCGACCATATGGAGAGGGCGCTTTAGGCCTTGTATCTTGCCACTCAAGGAGAGACACGAAAAACCGATGCCAAAAGCACGTCAAGACAAAGAAACCAAAGTTTATTAGTTCATGGATCAGCTTCTGAAAGTGAGTGGTCACTGAGAAAAGTCCTGCCAACATAGAAGAATAAGAAGAAGATGGAGAAATTGAGAGGTTTGGCATATTTTAGTTCGGTACCTTAGCGATGGTTTTAGGCCATGTCATTAGAAAAAAAATGAACTAAATAGATTTAGTGCATGCCAAGCGCTCAGTTTTTGTAGAGTTATTTGCGTGAATATTTGTATTGGGCTAATGGGCCATCCTGGCCATTCCTGTGTACCCAGTACTACCATACGGGGAATTATAGACATTATAACGAACACACTGGTTAGTTTTGAGCTCTTAACTACCTACTATGTGCACACAGAAGCCAAATAGCTATAGTGAACCCACAATGAATTCAACATCTTGTGTCAAACATCTAGCATGTCACCTCATAACACGACATTCACTGGGTTGGCTACTCCAACCATCACACAATTATGATTATAGGCATAGTAACAAACACACTGGTTAGTTTTGAGCTCTTAACTACCTACCATGTGCACACAGGAGCCAAATAGCTATACTGAACCCACACCGAATTCAACATCTTGTGTCAAACATCTAGCATGTCACCCCATGACAACACATTCACTGGGTCAGCTGCTCCAACTGACACAAAATTATGATTATAAGCATTATAACGAACACACTGGTTAGTTTTGAGCTCTTAACTACCTACTATGCGAACACAGGAGCCAAATAGCCATACTGAACCCACAACGAATTCAACATCTCATGTCAAACATCTAGCATGTCACCTCATGACAACACATTCACAGAGTTGGCTACTCCAACCATCACACAATTATGATTATAGGCATAGTAACAAACACACTGGTGAGTTTTGAGCTCTTAACTACCTACCATGTGCACACAGGAGCCAAATAGCTTCTGAACACTGACCGAATTCAACATCTTGTGTCAAACATCTAGCATGTCACCTCATGACAGACAACACATTCACTGAGTCTGCTACTCCAACTGACACACAATTATGATTATAGACATTATAACAAACTCACTGGTGAGTTTTGAGCTCTTAACTACCTACCACAGGAGCAAAATAGCTAGACCGAATTCAATATCTCGTGTCAAACATCTAACATGTCACCTCATGACAACACATTCACTGGGTCGGCTACTCCAACCATCACACAATTATGATTATAGGCATAGTAACAAACACACTGGTGAGTTTTGAGCTATTAACTACCTACCATGTGCACCAAATAGCTATCTTCTGAACCTATTATGTGTCAAACATCTAAATTAGTGATGGGTACAGTATAAGGGACAGATTAATTGTAATTGAACATTATGTACACTCCAGTGCAAAATATATTACCTGCAAAGTTTAAGCCAATGCAGGTCAGGCTCCATGTACAGTGATATTAATTAATTAATAAGCAGTCTTTTGGAGGCAGTTTCCCTGCAAATAGAGACGAGGTAGAATTAACATTCATCCAGATTATCACATTGAATGAATCCGTGTTAATAACAAATTGCTACATTTGTCTTTGTTGACCTGTCCAAACAGTTTATAGTAGCTTGCAACAACATTCTGTCTTATATTCAACACTTTTATATTAATATCTAGCTAGAGCCTCGTGTGTAAAGGGTCTGGCATTCAGCTAGGCGTAGGCTATGAACCTCCTTTAAAATTGAAACCCCGTTGACAGCTACTTCAGTGTACTTGATTGTTCAATTCCTTTTCCTCTCTAAGCTAGACTCTAGCTTCGGAATGGTCATCACAGAAAGGGCTAGCTCTTTCAGATTGAGGCTACAAATAAAAATATTGTGCGTTAGTAAGAATTAGGATTAAACAAGCCACACCCAACACCATAGTGCTTTTAAATTTCCTGTATACTGCACTAGATACTTGCTTCTCCATTGCAATTAACTTCTACAACAAAGAAACGATAATATTACATTACAAACAAATATTTGTGTAAAAACATTGCATTATAAGAACATATAGACAATAGCTAGTGGGCAGAGTATTGTAGTGATGTAATTTCTTTGTACACAATCATCATTGTAATCATTGCTGTTACATTCATCGTAATACACAATTGTTTTCCTGTGACTACAAATACAGGGGAGCTGTCTTATGCCTGAGCAGGCACCAACTAAAGGCAGCATGACTGTACGTGTTAATTCAGTTTTTCAAGTAAAAATTGTAATCTTGACAATTGTTGAAATTAATACATGGTATGGTGATTCAACTTATCAATTTTGAAGTTCACCTTGAGTTTGGTGGTCATGTGACGATAAATATGCACATAATTTAAGGTTACAGTCATATTGAATTTTTGATACTGCGGGAGGCTATCTTCCAAGAATGGTATCAAGTTGATATTTTGAAAAATTGTTAATTAATATTCCCAGTACGGTAGTACTGGGTACATAGGAATGGCACGGATGGCCCATTACAAATATTCATGCGAATAACTCTGCAAAAACTGAGCGCTTGGCACTAAAAGGCTTCTTAAGCTACTATTTAGCCTTTTCTCTTTCTATTGAGCCTAAAACCATCGCTAAAGTATGCCAAACCTCCAATTTTCTCCATCATTTTCTTCTTCTTCTTCTTCTTTTATCTTGGAATGACTTTTCTCGAAGACCACTCGCTTTCAGAAGCTGATTCTTGAACGAATAAACTTGGTTTCTTTGTCTTCACGTGCTTTTTGTATCGGTTATTCGTCTCTCTAGCTGAGTCGCTAGATACAAGACGAAAAGCGCCTTCTCCGTATGGCAGCCATTCATTTTTATACTCATTAATAATTCATTGGCTACCTTGGAAATCAAGTTGACGACCCTTTTCCAGTTAGACAAGTGTGTGTTATTTGGAATCCAACTATTCGCTGCCCTGTCTGTTTTACCTGAAGATTTCTGGTTGTGCTGAAGTCTCTGTAACCAGTTACCGGTCTTCAATAATAGGAGGTGAATAGACTACTTTGTTACATAGTTGTCATAAGAAGATGAGCAAAGCAAGTAAATTTTGTAAGATACAGCCTCAGCCTCCTGAGATGCTTCACCATGACTATAGCATAGATTATACGCTGTGCCTCGAGGCCCGGGTCCGTATACTAAGCTAAATATAGTGTAGTCAATGGAACCGTGACTCTACGCATGCATGCTGGAGTGCCGGTAAATCCGGATACTATAAACAGGCAATACAAAATCAATAGGAAAGTATTCGGACTACCGTGTCTCAAGACACTTTGTAGATTATAACATAACTGAGCTATAATATCCATGCTGATAGTGTACAAGTAACTACCATATACACACAAACCCAAATGTGATGTAGAAAAAATGAGAACAAACATGTGAAAAAAACATTGAAAATGTAATGAGACATAGGAATGGCCAAATCGTAAAAAAGAAAGCAAACAAGATGGAATGGCTGCTTGAGTGTGTAAAGAATTATTCCTATGGGCAACATGAGGGACCCAACATGGGAAGAGAGTACTAGATACAGCCCACACAGGAATGATTCTGCACACATTCAAGCAGCCATTCCATCTAGTTTGTTTTTTTCACTTGTATGACTGGGAGGGCAACATTTTAGCCATATTGCCCAACCAAAGGAATGTAATAATGGATTACAATATTAATTCTATTATTGCATCATCATAACTGGCATAATTAAAAACACAATAGTAAGTTCAGTCATCATCTGAGTCGCTAAACAGAATTTGAGCATGACATTTCTTTGAAGGAGGAGGCTCATATAACCTCTAAGAATANTTCCACATGCACACACTGTCGGAGTTCTCTTGTCCTGTCTGTACACACCACGGTAAGTACTTACTATACACCCCACATTATTCTTGTTGTTTATAATTGTGTTGTTCATTCCACATGCACACACTGTCGGAGTACTCTTGTCCTGTCTGTATACACCATGCAACAGAATGATCTCTGCTTTACAACTGTGTTGAACTCCAATTCTCTTGTATTATTACCTGTTCTGAGTGTCTCTATGTTGTACTATATAAGTTTCAAGTTTCCCCTACCGAAGTTTCTGTTTTACAAAGCTATAAGCATGAATAGAACGCTAAGAACACGCACGCTTAAAATCTACGCATTTTTTAATTTATGCGTTGTACGTAGATTACGTAATTGAACTACTTCCTAGGCGAATTGACACGTAGGCGAAATGTGTGTAGGCGAAACGTTATGAAACCCATGTGAACGTGTAAAAATTTCACATGACTACCATATCCGGTCGGATCAGTCCTTGCTTTGGTCTTTTGGAGAAGCTGATTTGGTCTATCGATTTTATGGCTGGGATTGTTAGCAATCAAACATGAAGCCTGCGGTAAGTTTTAAATTATTTGCGCATTTAATTTGCGTGTTTTGGGCAAGAATAGAACGGCGCGGCCAGGGTATAAGGCCCAACAGGTCGTAAGCTCTAATATTATGGTAGGGTGAGCTCTATATACATAAATAAAATGAGAGAAATTGCACAACACCTAGGCTTTGAAGTGTAATATATTAGGTCAGCAAACCACTTGTGTTTCTATTTAATGCACACCCTTAATTGTCTAAGCCAAGAGCAAAACGCAAACGAACTCGTGAACTTTGTCCTTGCCCTGCCTGTGATTTTAAAGAATGTGATTCATGGACCGTAGCTAAGCACGTTGAAAGAATGTTAGCTGAAGACCGAATTAATTGCGAAAGTGGATCGTTCATCAAGAGTTAACATGCACATCTGACTTTGAAAATGGTGCTGATTCTGATCCTGAAGCAATGTTGCCTGCACCGCCAAAAGTAATTGACATTCCTAGGAAGACTATGTTATGAAAGAAGTCAAAATTTAGCTGGAGCGAGGACATTCAGTTTTAAAAATTGAAGAACATTTGAGAAATGCACAAAGTCTAGTGGGAGGAGAGCAAGTACTTGGTCTAATGTTTTGAAGCTCATGAAATCACAACCCTCAACATTACAAAGTCTGTGTTTCCAAGAACCATTCCTTTCTTTTGCGAAGTAAAAAGGAAGGTACTCACTGCTCTAAACCCTGGAAAGATTGTATTGACTATTACTACCTCGGCCTGAACTTTCATGACTGGTTTGCTACGGAAGATTCTTGCCAAAGGTAGATGGCCCATTGGAATGCTAGAGAGGAGTGGATGAACAAACCAGTTGAATACGAGGCTCCCACCATGTGTAAATTATGGCATGGTGAAAGATATCATGAACTTTCGTGGTTTTGGGACAAGACAAAGGAGTTTCTTCTACCTGAGAAATGTCCTAAGTGTTCAAAAACAGTTTCAGCCGAAATCCTAAAAACTTATTCCTCAACAGACAGTGTCGTATGTCCTCATTGTTCGGAATCGTTTGTTTGCACATTAACATTTGTACATGGAGATCCTCGCAACCAGGCTATTGTGATTCATGAAGATGGATGGAACCCTCACTCAACATCTGCCCGGAATTCGATTGCAGCCATCACCGTATCTCATGCTTGTATGAGTAAAGTAGACCAAAGCATTTCTAGCAATTCATGAGTATACTCCTTTATTCCAGTCAATCAGCTACCACGAGAGGCTCCACATAAATATGATGCTTTTTTTGAACCACTAATTGAAGAGGTCGAAAGACTATTTATTGAAGGCAAAGAAGTTTTCTTTAAGGCTGGAATTACAGATTTATCTCCACCAAATGACTTCCCAACACTCAGAGTACTCCCTCTATTAATAACAGCTGATTCTAAAGCTCACCATGAGATTGGATTGTCGAATGCTGGTGATGTAGACGATGTACTGTAAACAGAATGTATATTCCTACAAAAAGGCACTATTACTATGGGAACTTTCGAGAAAGATATCCACATCATTCAACTCCATGTACAGCTGAGTCAAGTAGGGAACAAGGACGTTTCGTTGACCAAGCACCATCTCAAGCAGAGCGAGCTAGACGATCTAAGTCTCCTGGGGAGTGTATTTTTTTTCGCTTCTATGACTTGTGTGGATTTGATCCAGTGAAGGACATGACGATTGATGCTATGCATGCTGTTGTTTTAAACCTTGTCCGAACTGAGCTTGAGCAGCATCTACTTGCAGACTTTGATTCAAATGCTGATTTGTCACCTGAGCTATGTGATCCATCACAAGGTGGAACTCTTGACATTAAAGATCTTGGCAAGTCATTGAAGAAAGTGGAATGGACAATAGAGATGAAAGATGGCCGTGTCCCCTCGATCAATGTTGATGGGAAGAGTAAACTTGGAAATTGGAAATCTGAAGAATTCGGAAAGTTTGTACTTGTGGCTCCAGTCGTGCTTCGTAAGCTTGTACCAAACAAAGTATATCGTTGTTTTTGTCTTCTTCATGATATCTATCAGCTAATCTTTTCCGAACCAAGTCGTATTCAAGGATGGAACCCTGAACATTGTCAGTATTTGGAAGATCTTCTTTGGAAACATGCAATTCTAACGAAGAACTATCAGCATGCACTGAAAATGTGGAATATTCTCTGCACATGTGTGAAGATGTCCAACACTTGACAATTTCTGGTGCTACATGTATGAGAGACTTGTACGCTATTACAAATGGCAAACTACAAACATGAAAACATTGTACAAAACCTTAACTGATCGTGCTCACCGCTTCATTTTGTCAACGTATATTTAGAAACTAATTCTTTGACGAATCAATATTTTCTCTCAGTGAGATCTCAAATCAGCCGGTTTTATTGCATACTAAGACTGTTCACAATGCTGTTGAACTCAAAGAAAATCTTGCTTCTACAGATAGCTTGCCTGAGGATGTAAATCGTTGTCTTGATGCTGGCATTATGATTGACTGTGACACAGTTGTTTCTCTGGATGATAGGAAACTCTCGGACATTAAGTACTGGCTAAATGTTTATTGTGTTACCTTGGATAGTGATTTACCAACTGCTGCTGCTTTGTCAAGAAAATAATGAAAATGTCATCATATGCTATAGGCAAAGTCTACAGGACAGGTGAACATGTAACACTTCAAGATACTGAAACTGATGACAGAGAATGGCTACTAAAAATCTCCAGGTTTTTGGTATACGGTCCAATTAGCGCCAGCAGCAGTACTAGTCATTATTTTTTTTTGTTGATGGAGAGTACTACGTGTCAGGGACCATTCATGGCAATATTGACACAGATCCTTGGACAGGACAGCCTGTAATGGTACAACGTGAGTTTAGAAGATTGTGTGTTCAACTGTTGAGCAATATAATTCGAAAAGTGATTGTGTACCCTGTTTCAGCCAACATCTACCTGACAATTGATCCTGAGTGTGGGATTTTCACCTGTCCTGTCAATGTGCCTCCCTATCCAGAAGAGGGAGATGTTGTGCGGCTACAATGTGGAGAAAATGCTTTGGTGCTCTCGTCAAATTCTGCAGACAACTTGGTTACAGCTGCTAAACTAGGTGGTACAAACCCACAGTGGAATGTTATTCGTAGTACTGAGCTTCAGTTCTCATTTTCTGATACTGAATTTTTGGTTACATGTAGACGTAATTGTGGCTGTTATTTCTAATTTAATCTAGGTTTTGTTGTTTCTATTTTCTTGTTGCAACATATTATTATTGTAATAAAACAATTACATACACTGATAATGAAATCGCTTAAGTTCTCAATCAAACTATAATAGGTGAACAATCATTTCGAAAGTACACAATGAGATCGATATAGATAAACAAAGATGGCAAACAAATGTGAATGAATCTATAAACAGCTCTGCATGACATACAATATCATGTAGAGGAAAGTATAGATTGATGAATGAATAGAATCTAATAATATCTATGATGATAGCTACTAGCTCTTCATGACCGCTAGCTCGTCACTCATTCTTGGTTTTTTTGCTGGGCACTCATGATCACTGCTCNAAGGTGGAACTCTTGACATTAAAGATCTTGGCAAGTCATTGAAGAAAGTGGAATGGACAATAGAGATGAAAGATGGCCGTGTCCCCTCAATCAATGTTGGTGGGAAGAGTAAACTTGGAAATTGGAAATCTGAAGAATTCGGAAAGTTTGTACTTGTGGCTCCAGTCGTGCTTCGTAAGCTTGTACCAAACAAAGTATATCATCGTTTTTGTCTTCTTCATGATATCTATCAGCTAATCTTTTCCGAACCAAGTCGTATTCAAGGATGGAACCCTGAACATTGTCAGTATTTGGAAGATCTTCTTTGGAAACATGCAATTCTATACGAAGAACTATATTGACTATCAGCATGCACTGAAAATGTGGAATATTCTCTGCACATGTGTGAAGATGTCAGACGTCATTTAACACTCAACAATTTCTGGTGCTACATGTATGAGAGACTTGTACGCTATTACAAACGGCAAACTACAAACATGAAAACATTGTACAAAACCTTAACTGATTGTGCTCACCAGCTTCATTTTGTCAACGTATATTTAGAAACTAAATCTTTGACCTCTAGATCAGAATCAAAATTTTCTCTCAGTGAGATCTCAAAGCAGCCGGTTTTATTGCGTACTAAGACTGTTCACAATGCTGTTGAACTCAAAGAAAATCTTGCTTCTACAGATAGCTTGCCTGAGGATGTAAATCGTTGTCTTGATGCTGGCATTATGATTGACTGTGACACAGTTGTTTCTCTAGATGATAGGAAACTCTCGGACATTAAGTACTGGCTAAATGTTTATGGTGTTACCTTGGATAGTGATTTACCAACTGCTGCTGCTTTGTCAAGAAAATAATGAAAATGTCATCATATTCTATAGGCAAAGTCTACAGGACAGGTGAACATGTAACACTTCAAGATACTGAAACTGATGACAGAGAATGGCTACTAAAAATCTCCAGGTTTTTGGTATACGGTCCATTGGCGCCAGCAGCAGTACTAGTCATTATTTTTTTTTTTGTTGATGGAGAGTACTACTTGTCAAGGACCATTCATGGCAATATAGACACAGATCCTTGGACAGGACAGCCTGTAATGGTACAACGCGAGTTTAGAAGATTGTGTGTTCAACAACGTAATTCGAAAAGTGATTGTGTACCCTGTTTTAGCCAACATCTACCTGACAATTGATCCTGAGTGTGGGATTTTCACCTGTCCTGTCAATGTGCCTCCCTATTCAGAAGAGGGAGATGTTGTGCGGCTACAATGTGGAGAAAATGCTTTGGTGCTCTCGTCAAATTCTGCAGACAACTTGGTAACAGCTGCTAAACTAGGTGGTACAAACCCACAGTGGAATGTTATTCGTAGTACTGAGCTTCAGTTCTCATTTTCTGATACTGAATTTTTGGTTACATGTAGACGTAATTGTGGCTGTTATTTCTAATTTAATCTAGTTTTGTTGTTTCTATTTTCTTGTTGCAACATATTATTATTGTAATAAAACAATTACATACACTGATAATGAAATCGCTAAAGTTCTTAATCAAACTATAATAGGTGAACAATCATTTCGAAAGTACACAATGAGATCGATATAGATAAACAAAGATGGCAAACAAATGTGAATGAATCTATAAACAGCTCTGCATGACATACAATATCATGTAGAGGAAAGTATAGATTGATAAATGAATAAAATCTGATAATATCTATGATGATAGCTACTAGCTCTTCATGACCGCTAGCTCGTCACTCATTCTTGGTTTTTTTGCTGGGCACTCATTATCACTGCTCTCTAAAGAAAAGAAAACATGACCAATTGTAAGCCAGTGGTATATTGATTTAAAAAAACAAACCATTACTCTCTTCATCAGTAGATTCAGATGTCTTACAATCATCGCAATCATCGGAAGTGGATCCGGACGTAGGGTCATAGTCTAAATCTTGAGTCAGAGTCTGTAAACACAATTAACAGTGTACCTGTATACAATTGTGAATATTCATTATTTTTAATTATTATACCATCAATATTACTATCAGGGTTGCTGGATTGGTTAGGGCTGGTAGAATCAGCAGGTACAATTTGGTCATCCGGTTCAGAAGTAGCCTGTGCAATTTTATATATCCCTCCTCTAGCATTATCAGACAGGATTCCAGAAAGGGAATACAGCTTGGATATGTCCAGATGGTGATAGGAACTTTCTTCTCCATTTTCTTTTAGAAATGGTCTGGTAATACTAATGCATACAATGTCATGTGCTTAAAATAGTATAAATGCACCTGCCCATGCAGTGTTCTCACATTTGTGTAGTACAATCAACACCTTATATGCATGCATGCAGAGTTCAAAAATTGTAACCAAAGCCCTACCAACCCTAATGTGGTTTGTGAACTTTTGCTATAGCTGTTGGAGCCAAATATAGCTATACTGAACAAATTCAACATCTCGTGTCAAACATATAGCATGTCAGCTCATGACAACACATTCACTGAGTCGGCTACTCCAACCATCACACAATTATGATTATAGGCATTGTAACAAACACACTGGTGAGTTTGAGCTCTTAACTACCTACCATGTGCACACAGGAGCCAAATAGCTATACTGAACCCACACCGAATTTAACATCTCGTGTCAAACATGTAGAATGTCACACCATGACAACACATTCACTGGGTTGGCTGCTCCAACTGACACAAAATTATGATTATAGGCATTATAACAAACACACTGGTTAGTTTTGAGCTCTTAACTACCTACTATGCGAACACAGGAGCCAAATAGCCATACTGAATCTACAATAGTGCCGGTTTAATAAGCAATCCACACTACTCCATTTACAAGGTATTATGAGCTGTTGTACATGATAAGTATATACATGTAATGACAATTAACCACAAATGCAGGGCTAATATCATCAAGTTTTACTGTAGTATGCTCTATCTACATCTCATTTAATAGCAGCTAAGTTATATCAGGGAATGCACTAATTGCACTATACTGAACTAGCACATAAAGTATAGTATTTACACTTGTAAATTTGCAAGATGCCTACAAAGCAACAAAAACAATGGGCTCTGCGCAAAAAGAGGTACTTTAATAATGTTGAACAAGAGAAAAACACTAAGGAAAAAAAAAGATATTTAAAGAATAATGATAAACATAAAGCAGACATGCATACCTACTCGAAATCTAGTTACCTTCGTAATGCTGGAAGAAAGCAAAGAATGTCTAACGAAAATTACAAACTAGACCCTGAAACTAAGAAAGTGTACACTAGAAATTCAAAAAATGCTGAGCCATTTAAAGCCTCTTCTTAAGAGGCCTATGCTAAAAACCCTGAGGGGAAAAAACAAGCCTCAAGGAAAATCACAAAAAAGACCCAAATATCAAAAAGGCAGCCTCTACCTCAGGTCAAAAAAGCAGCTTCAAAGAAAAATTACTCTAAAATTCAGCTGCTAGAAAAATTGTGATCAAAGCCTACCACATTAGGAACAGAAAAGCTATTTGTGAACAAAAACGAGATAAATATGCCCTTTCTGAGCCGAAACGTGAAGAATGTGAAAGATACAGGCTGAGCTAATGTATCAGAACAAGCAAATCAGAGCTAAATTGATGAAAGCTTACAAAAGAGTTTCAAATGTTTCAAAAGTTTCAGCTAGGACTGTTTGTGGTGGAGCAGCAAAAAAATTGTTCAGCATGCTGCTAGATTACCGTAGAGAGTACACAAATCTCCTACGTAAGTCCACCAAGACTAACAAATCCATGAAGATAGAGAAGTTTTTGGTAATCGTTGCCACACTGCTATCACTGAGCCATACTTTTATGACTCGGCTTACCAACAGGTTAAGCGTAAACAAGCTCGGCCTGTAAATTCAAAAGGCCAGTGTGTTTTAGCTAAGATCACTGTTGTGCAAAAAAACAAAAACAAGAGTGACAATGACAAAAAGTCATCAGATGATGATGCTCAAAATAAAAAACAAACCAGAGAGGTATGGCCATGCACCGAAGAGTGCAAGGCCAAAACTGATAGTCAAGTTGAATCAATTGTTTCACTCAGACAGTCGTTTTACAAACCAATTGATCAACTGAAAAAAGATCTGTACACGTGTGATGATGGCTGTCCAAACGCCCATCAAGAACGATTCTCTCACTACGATGAAGAGAATGAGCGGCTGTATTTTGACACAATTAGTGGACATCCACTATTGTGTTTAAATGATACAAATTGTCAGAGTAAGCTCAGAATTTTGTGTCATGTGTCTACTGGTTACTTTCCTGTACAATTTGTACAATTGCCCTCGCTGTTTTAACTTTTTAGGGCCTAAATTTATTATGCATATTTAATTAGATTTTATGAATATTTAATTAACCTTGGTTTTTGTACATTTTTGTTTTTGCTTTAGCCTTAGTCACTCTCTTGTTGAGCTTAGCTATGGTTGTACTAAGCCATGGCTATATCAAATTAGTTCTAAGTTAGCTTTTATTAACTTAAAAGCTTGCAAAAACGGAAGGGGTCAAAGTTCGCCAAACGACCTGCATACTTTAGGCTTTTTTTCCAGCTTGAAGAGCAGCACTGCAAAAGCGCTTGCATGCAGGAATAGCCTAAGCCCTCCCTGCACCTCTACAGCTAGCATCAAGCTTCTCCTGTTAAGCACTAAGAAAAAAACGTGAGTTTAAAACCAAAGGTCACGATCTTGCCGTGATCGCGACCTTTGAACTCTAAAGCTTATATCTCCCCTCTCACTAATCAGACCTGACTCTTACTTAGTATTTTACATTGGCGGATCTAGGAAATTGTATAGGGGGGTTCTAATTAATGCGCGCAGAGCGCGCGGAAAATTTTACGTAGCCATGCCCACTTCTGGTTGCAACAACCCCGCCCCTTTAGCGCTCGTGCAGCTAAAATTTTGCCAAAAAAGCCTGAATGGAAGAAAAAAATGGCAAGAAAGAGTCAGAAACTATATATTTCACAAAAGACTAATATTCAGTGTGATTTTGAGTTGCTTTTAGTATTTTTAAGTTGAAAGGAGGGTTCCAGCTTGGCCTTTTCCAATCTGCACAGTTAATTATAATGCGAGGTCTCAGCTGAAAGGGGGGGTTCCGTGGAACCCTTGAACCCCCCCCTGGATCCGCCACTGTTTTAGTAGAGCACTTCCTTACCTAACTGCACAGCAAGTCTAAAGCTAATAGCTCAAACTCTATGGCTATAAAATAAAAAATGTGAAAAATCGCAGATTACGCGATCGTAGAATACGCGCGTGCGACTTTTGGCGCTGTCGGCCCTAAAGAGTTAAAGAGCTTCAAAAGTTTGAGGAATCATTCACACAAGGGGATCTAGAATACCTGTTGTGTGTGTCTAGCATTGGAGACAACTTTGAAGAACTTTTCAGTACCAAGGTTGATGAAATGTCGTCAGATGATGGTGACCCAGTCTAGAAACTAGCCTACTGCTGAATCATGCCCAACTCATAGCTGACTACGAGAAAGAGCTTGATGACCATGCTGAGCATGTTTGCTGTTCATGTGAACGACTCCACCAGTATCTAGAGTAAAGCTTAGTGACAACCTAGGTACAGTGTGGTGTGGCCTTCACTGAAAGCCTACATCGCAAAGAACAACCCAAATGCCAGGAATGAGGTACTACCTATTGTAAGCCAATGATCAGAAAAGACCGATTGCCACCACGTTGTGTCCTCAATGGGTTTAGTATTTGCCTGTTCCTCCAGAACTGTCAAAACTAGACGTATTGAGTATGCAACTCGTCCAACGTGCTATCAGACAGTGGTAAGACTGGGCACGTACACGGGAAAAGTACCCACGTACAATTTCCTGAAAGCCTGCAAGGGTACAATGTTCTTTCTTCCTCTACCATTGAACAGAACAATGGACACCCTAGATCAGGTGAATCAATATGATTTACCTGATCCAAAGTTGTACGTGATTGACCAACAAAAGACAGCGTTGTATGGCGAAACATGGTCAATGTTGATGCCATAAAAAAGCTGTAGAAAAGCTCAAAGAAATCAACTGGCTCTACAAAGATGTAGAAGATTCCTCTGTTGATGAAGCTGCAAAAAAAGTCATAGAGGTAGTGAATCATGCCAATAGCAAGGTGCTTGAGAAGGCTACCCAGGAGGACATAGCTTCTTTTCAGTCTTACACCATTAGAAACATGGAGAGTAAGATTCCTGTCCATTCAGAGATTGATCAGTTTGTAGCTAAGAAGGTCAAAGAAGATCCTATTAGCAACAAACAGCAGCACCTGGATGTTATGTGCTTCCTAGATCTGTTTCCCACTGGTGAGTTTGGGGAGTACCCACCCCTGACAGTCCAAGATAGGGTTCAGTGAGTATGTCAAGTCTAAGCTACTCAACAAGGATGACCGCTTCAGGAAGAATCCACAGTATGTGTTTTACCTGTTGTGGCAGAAGGAGATGCGTGAAGTGTCGGCAGGGGTGTACAACCTCTTGAAGTCCACTCGCATTGAGAGGCTGAGCGTCAGCTCACTCTTACAGCAGGCTAGGAGTAGCGACGTGAGTTAAAGGCCATGATCCGAGGTCACTGTCAGCCGCCAAGCAAATTCAATAGTCTAGCCTGCTGCATTTACCTAAAAGCGTCAAAAGTGTATTCAAAGAATTTCTGAACAGAGGTTTAAATATTATAACTACGCTAACCACAGCTCTGTACAAATTGAATACTCAGTTGTACTAAGCTAGTATCTTTACAGTATCTATGCCAGCCTAAGTTACAGGTATTGATACAAAACACACAACTAATTAACCTACCAGGATGGAAACTTCTACACAAAGTATTATCTCACTATACTCAATTTGCAATCAATGAGTTACTTACCCTTGCAAGCAACTAAGCCAGTCAAACTCAAGTCCTTTTACAGGAGTCCATTATTCAAGCTCTACTGTTTCTAGATAATGCACACTACACGGGGTGGGATCAATGGGTGCGGTTTCGAAGCTAAGCGCTCAGAGAAGCACAAAAGCCTCAAATCTCAGAAATTACAGCGTTTTGCAAGATTCTACACAACAAATTTCTAGCAGGAGGTTGGAACTGTGATCTCAAACTACTTTGAAGGTTCATCAGTGGTGTGGGAGGTACTGGTAAGTCATTTTTAATTGAGACGATCAAAGCTTTAGTGAATGACCTATTGCCGTCCAAGGACATCACGTGTGCCATCACAGGTCCAACTGGCTTAGCTGCTTTCAATGTAGGTGGAGTAACCATTCACCGACTCTTTCAGCTGCCCATTGAACACGACAGCAAGACAGCTGGCTACTGGTCACTACCAAAGTCATCTGTCAAAGTAATGAGAGCGACACTACGTAGTGTCAAGTTGTTTGTGATTGACGAAGTGTCCATGGTTTCCAGCCTCAATCTGGTGTACATTCACCTCAGATTGGAGGAGCTCTTTGGGGGGAGTGACTGGTTTGGTTCCATGAACATGCTATTTGTTGGAGACATCCTCCAATTGCAGCCTGTCAATGGTAAACCAGTGTTCAGCAACATCTCCCACTCAACCCTAGTATACAAGCTTGGGTGTGTAGCTTCCGTCAACATCTGGGACGAGTGTGTGCTCTGTGATGAGCTCACAATCAACGAGCGTCAGAAGAGTGACAGAGAGTATTCATTGATGCTAGACAGTGTCAGACGTGGCTGCCCAACTGATAAGTGTCTTGCTGCACTCAAACACCACGTCATACAGGTGCTTGTGTTGGACAAGTTTCTTGAGCTTCAGCAGTCTGGCCAGATACCTGTATGTCTGTTTCCCACTAGAATGGCATGCGATGAGTTCAACAAAAAAAAAGCTCGGCATGCTAGACACCACTGTACATGAGCTAAAGTGCATAGATGTGGTAGATCAAACTGAGAGTACACGCAATTGGGACAAAAAAGCCATTGAACAGTTAGAAAAACTAAATTCTGAACAGGAGGTCTAGAGTTTGTTGTGAAAATGGCAGTTGGTGCACGTGTTACGCTTCATCGTAACATAGTGGTCTGGTAAATGGTGCTCTGAGAACTGTTCTCAAGGTTACACGTATATAACAAGATTTTTGTACAGTTACAAAAAAAAGTTAAGAATAGGTTCGTGGTTATGAAAAACTTGTACGTGTACAGAGAACAGTTTCCACTCATTCTTGCCTATGCAGTCACCATTCACAAGTGCCAGGCTCTATCTGTGGACAGTGCCATTGTTGACCTTTCAGACAGAGTGTTCAGTGCAGGCATGGCCTTTCAACCTAAGTTCACTAATGGTATCTAACCAATGTTTGAAAGAGGTGAACAGACTGAGAGCTACATTTAGAAAAGATCTCCCACTGTACACTATTCCTCGTACTAGTGAGAGTTCTAAATGTAAGCTCACAGGTACTGTTCAAGGTTAAACATTGTAACACAAAAAAGAAAGTCTCTTCTCACAGGAAAAAGACAAGTTCAGAACAAACCCCAGCCAAGAGGGTGCCCAGCAAAAGAAAAGCTGAAGATGTGTGTGTGGGTGAGAAGCCTGCAAAGAAGCCTGCTGATAGTAGTACAAGTGCTACACAGGTATCTGATCCAATGGCTAAAAAAGCAGCTAAAAGACCACTTCCCTCTAATGAAGAGGAGAGCCCTTCAAAGAAGCCTGCATTGAGTAGTGACCAGGTAGCCACAGTGGACAGTAGCACTCAGTCTCAAACGAAGCCTGTCCAGTGCAATGATGCTCAACAGAAGCCTGACCAGAGTGATCGGGTGAACGAAGATGAGAGTAATGAGGAGGAAAAGTCCGAAAATAGCGGGGTTGTTACTTTACAGAGTACAACATGCTTGCATGAGCTTGCACAGCTATGGCGTTCTGATAGAGAAGCCTTTTATGCTTAGTTTGATGAGCATAATGATAGTATTGATGCTTTTGTTAGAAGGTTTAATGAAACATATGTACATGTTCAAACTACTGCTCAACGAAAGAGAACCAGTCTTGTTGAGAGTAGCATCCACCCTGCCATGTTGACAGTTGTAAAAGCTATCTCCACTACTGGAGATGGTGACTGTCTTTACAATGCCATATCTCTAGTGCTGAGTGGGCATGAAAATCTTAAACATAATCTAAGATTTTTGACTGTATGTTCACTAGTTAAACACAAACAACTGTTTCATGTGTACATTGCACGAGCAACTGTTCATATAGATAACTTTGATGTTGCTCAAGAGTACAACAGGATCATGAGGAAGGCTGTGAGACGAAAGGCATGGAGTGAGGACTACCACATCCAGGCCATGTTACTGATCCTGAATAGACCCATCTTCAGCTACACTAACTGGAGAGATGCTTATTGCAGACTGTTAAACGACAGGAACTTGACATTGTCTAAGTTGGAATGTAGTTTCCTCAATAAACTGGCAGGTTGTCATTTTCATGTAATGTATGGTACACCAGAGCATATCTCTGTCATACAAGATTCCAGAGTAAGAGCATTGGCTGAACCTCCTATTTGTATCCAGTTACTGAATGATCATTTCACTGCATTGATGTACCGTAATAATTTGGCTAACATTGAGCATCTACCTGTGCCTCTTCATGTGCCATTTACTGCTACAGTGTAAACTGAAATGCCACAAATTATTTGTGAATTTTACTGGGCTTACAAAGCTCTTAATGCTGTTAGTACAGCAATAGTTAACTTTACTCAACCATTATATCAGTACATCACACTGTGCCATGTGTCACTGTGCATTCTCAGAATAAAAGGACTGATGGCATGGGTTAATGTAAACATGCTAATATTGGAAGTCCAAGAAAAAAAGAGATCACATACACAATAGCAGTTCAGTGATTGTACACAGATTGTGTTGTTTGGNCCAACTTTTATGGTAATCTAGTAGATGTCTAGTTCGAGGACGAACTATCTTTAAAAGGAGGGAGAATGTAATGAACCATAATGTACTGTTGTAATGTATTGAACTGTAATGTGAACTTTGAACTACTGTTAGTAATTGTCTGTATGTCATGTGATGTAACCTGGAAAGAATGCAATAATAAGTCTTTGAGTACCATGGACCACGTTACACAGACTTACTTTCAGAAAGAAAAAATGACCTAAGACCAGGATATTGCATCAATGTACGGTCAACGGCAGTTTCCAAGCTCAACCATCTAGTGCTGACATGCTTCAGGATTTTACGATATACCACATCACAGAATGTACAATAATCAGCCAATCCATTCTTTCGTTTCGTACTCTTGTCAAAGAAATAGTAGTTATCCACCAACAATTCTTCAACATTGAATTTTGATACCTGTAAGTGTGTAAAAACAAAATTATGTCAGTGCATGTAGCATTCACATTATATATACTAAATATGTACATCTGCAAATCCATCTGATGCTTTCAAAGCCATATTGTGCACTATGTGGCACGGGCACCCCATGAAGTAAGCTGCTGGATGTTTCGATAATACTCTTGTCATAATAGAGTTTCTCTTGCCAAGGTTAACAGAGGTATTGTCAACACCAACACCTATGCAATTGAGCCAGGAAATGTCATTATTGGTTAGAACGTCATCCATTTTCAGAAATATAGATTCAGCAGTGGCAGCATTCTCACCTGCATGAGCCAAACTTATAATATTCATGAGCTACTATACAGTCATGCATGTCATATCAAATTACTTACCAGTGGTAATACACATGTCCAGAAAATGTGTAACCACAATTTGATCTTCACTGCTAAAATAACGAACTGTCATTGGATTCATCTTCTCAATGCCAGTGTCATTGGAGCCATCAATGCAGACTGCAAAAGGCTGAGACTGGATTGCATTTACTAATAATGCCTTGAAATGAGGGGCCAATGAACCATTAATAATGCATGTGGTTTTCGTCCTACATGATGCATAGTTTTTTGCTGTTTCACTGTCTGAGAAAATATCTCTTAGTAAAGGAGTGAGATGATCAGCTATAGATATTGGTAAGTTGTGTTCTACAATGAAGTTAGCCACTTTAACTTCTGCTCGAGTAACCTATTAATATAGTAAAATTAATCATCAGATGATATTATGCTATACTAATAGCTATACTTAAAGCTAGTAAGAATTTGTACACACCTTATCTTGCGCAGACTGAGATTCTGTAGTTGATTTGAAGCTTAAGCGGCGATTTTGCTTCAAAGAGTCCACATTTCGTTGGTGACTACTTGTGTCTGCATGTCGCGATACATCTCTCTCGCCTTGATGTCCACATGAAATTGTTTTATTGCAAACTGAGCATCTAAATGAGTGGGGGTCGTCCTTGACAGCGGATGCAAATGGCCATTTTTGGCGCCACTTAAGTTGAAACTTGGTTTTGTACCTCGCTGCTCCCATATAAGAGTTAAACTTCATCTTTTTCGAAGGTCCTGGCCGCTCGGTGTCACTATTGTCACTCTCAGCTTCTGTATCAGGGTCAGCTTCAGCCATCATAAGCATGTCCCAATCACTTCGTTCACCGGTATGTAACTACTCAATTCACTGACCGTATATCTATGCACTGACTGACTCAACCGCATACGTAGCTCTCAACAGGTGACATGCAAACTCCACCTAACACATCCGGAACTAGGCTCCACCCTAAACTAGGTGGGTCCACCCACTTATAAAATCTAAATGCATGAGCACTGAATAGCTTTTGAAAATTATCTCAAAGAGTCGGGACTGAAAACTCAGCAAGCTTCACTAAAGACAAGGCGTGAGTATCAATCATATAAGCGTGAGAGCGTGAGAGTACTTATAAATGCGTGAGTCTCACGCGCAAGGCGTGAGAGTTGGAATGTCTGCATCGGCTTTTAATGTCTCTCATCCAGTCGCTAGATACAAGACAGAAAGCGCCTTCTCCATATGGCCGCCATTAATTTCTAAACTCATGCATTATTCATAAATACTAGGGAATTCAAGTTGACGACCCTTTCCACATAGACAAGTGTGCATTATTTGGAATTCACAGCATACCTGACTAGTGCTGAACTCCAGAGCTCTGGCTGAACTCTACCTTTCTTCAATAACTATCTTGCTACTATTGAATAAGCAATTTAGCACTGAAGGCAACAAAGATTTGTGATGCCACTACTCCACCTGCAGTGATCCCAGGTCCTGCAAATTCAGTTGAAGCTAGCAGCTAGGACATACCATCCGCACACATTTCAGCATTCAGTCGGACACACACACTGATACACAAGGCACAAACTCATTGATAGAATTGTGAAAAAATTAAAACAAACAAGAATAAAAAACATTGAAATGTAAGGAATGGCCAAATCATAAAAAAGAAAGCAAACAAGTGGAATGGCTGTTAGAGTGTGAAAAGAATTCTTCCTGTGGGGACTTGACACAGTAAAAAGACTATTACATGCAGCCCATAGAAGGATTCTTTTCACACTCTAACAGCCATTCCACTTGTTTGCTTTCTTTTTTATGCATTCCTGTGTCTCATTACATTTCACTGTTTTTTATTCTTGTACAGTAATAAGGATATCATGATGATTATCTTTATTGAATAACATTAACCTATAACCCTTACAATATTATGTCTGCTGCCTCCTATATACACTGCATGCCATGCATTAACTATTCCCTTCCTGATTCCAGAATTAAACTTTATTATAACAAGTATAAAAAAAAATTGGAAATGTAATGAGACACAGGAATGGCTAAATCGCAAAAAGAACGCAAACAAGATGAAATGGCTATTACAGTGTGTGCAGAATTCTTCCTGTATGGGCTGCATTTAATAATCTCCTTATTGAGTCTCTCATTTTGAAGAATTCCTAACACACTCTATTAGCCATTTCATCTTGTTTGCGTTCTTTGTACGATTTAGCCATTCCTGTGTCTCATTACATTTCCATTTGTTTTTTTTTATACTTGTTTGTTCTCATTTTCCCATAATTTTACAAATCACATTTGAGTTGGTATGTGTAGCTAGTAGTTTGGCAAGCCAGACTACAGAACGGCGGGCTGCTGAGTATTAAAGCTATGTAGCCTGCTTGATACTGAAGTGAAACACACATCTCCACATCTCAGTCATTTGGAGGCAGGAGCTGTATCATAAGATTTACTTGCCCTTCTATATGTTATGATAATCAAAGTCCTGATTCATCTCTTAAGAAGAGCAAGAGCATCCAGGTATCACAAAATAGTTCCAGGCAACTAAGTGCATTTAATTCCAAATAACGCACACTTTTGTGTGTGGAAAGGGTCGTCAATTCGAATGTTCTAGAAGCTAATGAATTATGCATGAGTGTAGAAATTAATGGCGGCCATATGGAGGAGGAGAGGCGCTAATAACCGATGGCAAAAGCGACTGTACCGGAAGAAACCAAGTTTATTCGTTAAAGAATCAGCTTCTAAAAGTGGATAGTCTCTGAGAAAAGTCGAGCCAAGATAGAAAAAGAAGAAGAAGAAGAAGAAGAAGAANATGGCTTTGAAAGCATCAGAAGGATTTGCAGATGTACATATTTAGTATATATAATGTGAATGCTACATGCACTGACATAATTTTGTTTTTGCACACTTACAGGTATCAAAATTCAATGTTGAAGAATTGTTGGTGGATAACTACTATTTCTTTGACAAGAGTACGAAACGAAAGAATGGATTGGCTGATTATTGTACATTCTGTAATGTGGTATATCGTAAAATCCTGAAGCATGTCAGCACTAGATGGTTGAGCTTGGAAACTGCCGTTGACCGTACATTGATGCAATATCCTGGTCTTAGGTCATTTTTTCTTTCTGAAAGTAAGTCTGTGTAACGTGGTCCATGGTACTCAAAGACTTATTATTGCATTCTTTCCAGGTTACATCACATGACATACAGACAATTACTAACAGTAGTTCAAAGTTCACATTACAGTTCAATACATTACAACAGTACATTATGGTTCATTACATCTGCAACAATAANGTTGAGCTTGGAAACTGCCGTTGACCGTACATTGATGCAATATCCTGGTCTTAGGTCATTTTTTCTTTCTGAAAGTAAGTCTGCAACAATAATTTGCTTGCAAGTGTTAATTCAATAATTATTACTTGACAATGTTTTTTTTTCAATCAATTTCTTTGAGCAGCTTCAACTTGTGATAGATTTGATAGACTGGAAAGAGCCTACTCTAACCCAATGACCGAAGTATATTTGTTGTTCTACCAAAGTGTACTACAATTGTTCATTTCCCTCAATAAATTTCTTCAACGAGAAGAACCAATCATCCCTATGGTGTATGATCAGCTCTGTGCATTCATCAAGAAGTTGCTTGGCAAATTTGTGATGATTTCTGCCATTAGATCTTGTGGAGGAAATTTTTCTGAAGTTGATTTTAGGGGAAGCCAGTTACCAGGTTTGTTTATAAAGTTAATTCTAAGATAATTGCATGTCTATGATTATTGTATATGGATTAATTCTATTAAAAATTTTATATTATATTATAGATTCAGGCTTGTTCATTGGCCTAACAACCAAGCAACTTGTGTCCAAGCTTGAGTCAGAGGGTGATATCAGTAACACAGATGTGAAGAGGTTTTTTCTTGCTGTCCGTGGCTTTTATACTACAGCAGCTGAGTACGCATTTGCCAATCTACCATTGGATGATCCATTGTTACAAAATGCTCAGTTTGTTGACTTCACTAAAAGAAATATCTGTGACTTCTCACAAGTTGAATTTTTTGTTGACAGGTAACATGTGTGCATGTATGCATGCATTTCTATACATACAACTCATAAAAATTTATACTACATGTAGGTATCCCCACTTGCTACCCTATAGTTCACCACACGACATAAACCATCTGCAGGAGGAATACCTAGATTACCAACTAATGGAAAGAATAGAGATTTCAGAACATGTTTGGAAAGCAGCCCTTGTTAGGGATGATGATGATATTCAATATTACAGGATGGATGTTATTTGGGCTAGCCTGGCATCAATGTGCTCTCCTGATGGAAGGCTTCGCTTCTCCCTACTAAGCAATGTAGCTAAATTGGTGCTGGTTCTACCGCACTCCAATGCAGAAGAAGAGAGGCTGTTTAGTATCGTAAGAAAGAATAAGACAGCATTCAGACCAAATCTTAAGCTGGATGGAACACTTTCAAGTGTTTTGACTGTTAAATTAGCTAGCACCATTCCATGCCACAAATATGAGCCACCAAAATCAGTTCTGGACAAAGCAAGAAAGGCCACAAGAGAGTACATGCTAAGTCTTGATTATTAATAATAATACTGTTTTTAAAATAATCTGTTTGTAAAAATTATTATTACTGTTTAATAATACTTATCTCACCAAGCACTCAGTTTTTGCAGAGTTATTCGCGTGAATATTTGTATTGCGCTAATGGGGCATCCGTGCCATTCCTGTGTACCCAGTACTACCGTACTGGGAATACCTTTTGTTGAGGTAGGGTTTGATACTGTGGTTCATCATAATAATCATTGCTTGCTGGTTGATTAGCCTTCAAGTTCCTGTTGCTCCTAGTGATTGATTCTTCTTCCTCTATCTATATAATTATGGATGTTGTTAAAGAGCTAGTTGTTTGTTTATTATATGCATAATGTGATTAATGTTTATGGTGTTATTGTAATAGTAACGCTGTAACTGAACTGTATAAAAAGTTGTGAAAGCAATCAGATTTATAATTATTATTTGAAATTTCAATTCATGACATATACAGTATATAAATTTTAATAATAATATTGTTTTACCAGTGTATCTAATTGTTCTGCTTTGTCAGTGGTAGAGGACAACAGAGGGGTATCTTGCTGTGAATTTGAATGGGGTTTATGCTATAATTATGTTAAAGCAAGGAGACTCAGTGTGGCAAGCATGCTCCTAGTATTATATAATTGTTATAGTTTAAACTATTATATTTAACACAATGTATATCATTTCATTAGCCTCGTGAACCAGTCCCTCCCCGCGCTTAGCAATAAAGCGCTAAGCATAGCGGGGAGGGACTGGTTCACGAGGCTATCATTTCATCATCTGTAGTGTTGGTAGTCTTCCTCTTTTTTGATTTTGAAGGACTATTAATAATTATTGGTTGTTGTGGTGATTGAAATCCCGTTAATCTCACTTAACTGGAGCGTGTCCTTTTACTGATGCTTGCCATATCAAACCTGCAAGACTTAGTTTAATTCTAGTTTAGAAGTGGATCTGTTTGGTAGCTACTCAACTATAGCTCAAATTGTGATTGACTGCAATAATCATTAAGCTACATGATAATTCATGCATTTGTGTATAATAATCAGATATTTGAGGTATAATGGAATTTTTGTTAACTAATTAAATAAGTATGAAAACCAGACAGTATTGTTAAATATTCCCAGTACGGTAGTACTGGGTACACAGGAATGGCACGGATGGCCCATTAGCGCAATACAAATATTCACGCGAATAACTCTGNGCTAAGCGCTCAGTTTTTGCAGAGTTATTCGCGTGAATATTTGTATTGTGCTAATGGGCCATCCGTGCCATTCCTGTGTACCCAGTACTACCGTACTGGGAAATTACATTTCCATTTACTTGTTTGTTCTCATTTTTCCATAATTGTACAAATCACATTTGAGTTGGTATGCTACTGAGCTAGTAGTCTGGCAAGCCAGACTACTGAATGGCGGGCTGCTGAGTAAGTCATGTTGTGTAGCCTGCTTAATACTGAAGTGAAACACACATCTCCACATCTCAATCATTTGGAGGCAGGAGCTGTATCATAAGATTTATATATATTATGATAATCTAAGTGTCCTGATTCATCTCTTAAGAAGAGCAAGAGCATCCAGGTATCACAGAAATAGTTCCAGGCAACTTGCATTTAATTCCAAATAACGCACACTTTTGTGTGTGGAAAGGGTCGTCAATTCGAATTTTCTAGAAGCTAATGAATTATGCATGAGTGTAGAAATTAATGGCGGCCATATGGAGGAGGCGCTTTTCGCCTTGTATCTAGCTACTCAATGAGAGGCGCTAAAAACTGATAGCAAAAGTGACTGTCCCGGAAGAAACCAAGTTCATTCGTTCAAGAATCAGCTTCTAAAAGTGAATAGTCTCTGACAAATGTTGAGCCAAGATAAAGAAGAACAAGAAGAAGAAGAAGAAGATGGATAAAATTGGAGGTTTGGCATATGTGTGTTTGTTACTTTAGCGATGGTTTTAGGTCATGTTTTTGGGCTCATTAGAAAGAGAAAGAGCTAAATAGTAGCTTAACACTTAGCGGACAGGTTAAATTATTGAACTTTGAACCCAAAATACGGGTACAAAATTTATACGCGTGCAAGCGTAAGTGCAACTTCAGCACTTTTTTTTGGCAGGAAGCTTGCATCTGTGAACTTTGAACTAGCTGTGCAGACAGGTAAGGTATTGCCCTACTTAAATATGAACTACTAACTTAAACCTTGAAATAGGCGTGGCGCTATAGGCTCATAAAGCGACAAAGGTCACGATCACGACCATCGTTTTTAGTAGCTTGTTTTCTCCAGAGTCCTACAGAGCACAAGGTTAGTACTTTATATAATACTGCAGGGATAGCTAGGCAATAAAGCTATACCATCGCTTTTGGCATTCAGTTAGGCTAGCTAGTTTTTTGCTCATAAGTCTGTCATGGTCGCGTTAGTCGCGATCGCGATTTTCGGTTTTAGTTTCTCGTTTTCTCAATGGTCTTAGCTAGTAGAGGCTTAGTACTTGCTATGTTATTTGCAGCAATAGCTAGACTTTATGACCATAGCATCACTTTTGTAACTCTGTTCAACTAGCTGAAGCTTTGTATTATAATTATACGCGTCACGGAAACGTGACAATCGTCTTCCGGAAGTGGTACGTAATTGTAATTATGTCACGGATTCGTGACAATCGTCCTCTAAGTGTTAAGAAGCCTTTTAGTGCTAAGCGCTCCGTTTTTGCAGAGTTATTCGCGTGAATATTTGTATTGCGCTAATGGGCCATCCGTGCCATTCCTGTGTACCCAGTACTACCGTACTGGGAATATTTAACAATACTGTCTGGTTTTCATACTTATTTAATTAGTTAACAAAAATTCCATTATACCTCAAATATCTGATTATTATACACAAATGCATGAATTATTATCATGTAGCTTAATGATTATTGCAGTCAATCACAATTTGAGCTATAGTTGAGTAGCTACCAAACAGATCCACTTCTAAACTAGAATTAAACTAAGTCTTGCAGGTTTGATATGGCTAGCATCAGTAAAGGACAGGCTCCGGTTAAGTGAGATTAACGGGATTTCAATCACCACAACAACCAATAATTATTACTAGTCCTTCAAAATCAAAAAAGAGGAAGACTACCAACACTACAGATAATGAAATGATAGCCTCGTGAACCTACGGAAGCCGGATAAGGCCCTTCCCACTTCTTACTTCCGTGTTCTCACTTCTCACTTTTCACTTCCGTGTTCTCACTTCTTACTTCCGTGTTCTCACTTCTCACTTCTCACTTCTCACTTCCGTGTTCTCACTTCTTACTTCCGTGTTCTCACTTCTCACTTCTCACTTCCGTGTTCTCACTTCTTACTTCCGTGTTCTCACTTCTCATTTCTCACTTCCGTGTTCTCACTTCTCACTTCCGTGTTCTCACTTCTCACTTCTCACTTCCGTGTTCTCACTTCTCACTTCTCACTTCTCACTTCCGTGTTCTCACTTCTCACTTCTCACTTCTCACTTCCGTGTTCTTTTCAGCATCCTAGATTAGCGACTTACAGGTTTATTGCGCATGCGCAGACAGTTGCCCGTGGTCTGAGAGAGAAGTTTTCAACAAGTAATTATCTTACTTGGCAGTATGGCCCTACCAACGGGAGGGACAATACAGAGCCCAAGAGCTGAATATTTCCCCAATATTGCCCGACCTTTGGAGTGCAATAATAGATTTATTATATGACTTCATGATAATTATTCTTCAGCAACAAACCACGGCCACTTGAACACAAACCAGTATGCACTGTGTAGGTATAGGTGCAGCTGTATACAATATCTGTACTAGCTATGTAAATTGACCCATGTCTCTAACATGTAGATGTTGTAGTGATAATTAAAAAGTGTGCAATAACCTTCCCTGCAATATGGGAGAATATTGCCCAGCTACTGACCAATCAGATTGCTTATAGAACACTAGTCATATAATAAATATATATTATTACATGACTGGGAGGGCAATATGGCTAAATATTGGTTCGACACTGGAGTATTGGTCCCGACCGAAGGGAGGGCCAATGCAAAAGTCAAGAACCAATATTTTAGCCATATTGCCCGACCAAAGGAATGTAATAATGGATTTATTATATACTTATCAACAGGGGCATGCATCTTTGCTAACTAGCTAGCATGTTGTGACTACAGTACAGTTAGCCACGGAAAAAGTGAGCTTGAAGCAGGCCTGCAGGAGTATTGGCCATAGCAAGAGCACAAAATTTATAGTTTTCTCCTGGTTTCTGGCACTATCAAGAAGCTTCAATGCCTTCGACGAGTTCGACTCGGTCTCCCGTCTGTCTGCAGCAATGGACAGTGATTTGTTTACCGGATGTAGCATGGGTGGGGTTTTGCTGTTCGTTTAGTAGCTGACTCGCCCGTACTGAAGGCTTTCTCTGTGTCAACGAACTAGCTTGACTAGCGTAGCTTTTACCTCTCCAAGCATTTACAAAAAAACTGGCAGTGGTTTCTATGCAGCCTTCTTTTATACCGTGGCAACGATTATCTGTGATTGGTTAAAACTTCGCGCGTAAAATTGATTTTTGTGCAGCGTGATTGGCTGAGCATAGCGCGAACAAATTTCTGCAAGCGGGCAATAAAAGCAGGGCAATACGGGAAGTTATTGCCCGCTACCTCTGTACTTAACTTAGTATAGTAACTATATAAGTATATAATAATAACTATTATATTCACTTGTGTTTATATTTTTTTACTTCTATTTCACTCTTTTTACTTCTCCAGCTGTTATAATTATAGCTGGCGAAGTAAGTTGGAGTTAATAATAAATTGCTTTAACCCTTTGAATACCATAATTGTCTGACCATTGTGCATAATTGTTAACGCAAGATGTGCAGTCTTACTGTGGCCTTAGTTGTGCTAGTATTTGTTTCTCAAGTGAATTCTGTCCCCCCAGCTTCACCTGCTCAGTTATCTACTACTCGTGATCAATTGATTACCCTTTATTTCCAAGAAGGGTATAGCTACCGAATAATACTCTCCTTTTTGGCAGGTATTCACGGAGTTATACTATCAATACGACAACTAAAACGAATCCTAGCAAGATTAAGACTTAAGAGGAGAGTTCCTGTTACAAGAAGGCATGTATACCAGATGGAGAAGCTCATAA
>CAXIPT010000103.1:0-57602 GCA_964030475.1 Tethya wilhelma
GATTGGAACCCTATGCATATTACAAGTGTGGACAGATTGGAACCCTAAGTACACCTCAAGTGTGGACAGATTGGAACCCTACACATACTACAAGTGTGGACAGATTGGAACCCTAAGTACACCTCAAGTGTGGACAGCTTAGCCCTTACGCACCAGTTTCTGTATTTTCTCAAAAGTCTTTTGACCATGTTTTCTGATAGCCTTGACACTCATTGAGCTAACTGACTGTGTTGCACATCGCTCTGACAGTGTAGCTTTCTCTTCTGAACTGATTGAATTGTATGCAAGCTTAGCTGCCTTGTTGAATTCAATCATTCCTTCAGCCATAGCAGTTTTCCCATCTAAAGGAATTGTCACAAGGCAGTGATAAAGTTAACATTGTTCTATAATCATTCAGTAGTGTGCAAGCTCAATTTCAAACTGTAGCATTACCTTGAGTTGATCCAAACTCTTTCATGAATTGCTGCCAAGGTGTTAATTTCTTCTTCTTGGCGACAGGCAATACCTCACTGTCTGATCGTCTTGCATGCTTTAGTCGATAGTTTTTTTTCTTGATCCATCTCTACATAAGTTACGTCATGAGGTTATGTATGCATCTATGATGTACATATAACATACCATCCTGTATATTGTCTGTCTTACCTTCACTTGCTTAGTCGATAATTAGGATTCACCAGCAGCACGATCTATAAAAAATTCATATTGCTTCCCCTCTCCTTTCATCCCAGCTTTATAATAGGCATTTAAAATGCCTGTTTGCTGGTGGGAAAACTTTCGGCTGCTCTTCTTCTTGTCACATTCAGTAGTCTGTGCTGATGAGGAAACTTCTGAAGCATCAGACTGTGAATCACTCTGAGTTTCCATCTAGTTGGCTTTATCTCGGATAGTTTGATGAAGCTGCAGTGAGGGAGATGATACTACAGGCCTTCAAGTGTTTAATAGAGAGTTAGACCATAGATAATACAGCAGGCACGCTAATGCAAAAAGGGTTAAACGTTTACTTAGGGAACTTTAACCCATGGATGCCAGGAGAAGGTTCTTACATTTTATCGGTTCGCGTGTGGGAAAAAGTTCATGAAACGGGTGGTTTAGACTGACAATACTAGCAATTGAACTGGGTTTTGCAACTATCTTCATTTGGGAAATATACATTTCATCTTCAGGTGCTTGTTTGAATGGAGTGAACACAAGAGCTCATGGAGCAATAAATGCTTCTGATGGGGTTAACTCACCAGTCAATTTGGAGAGAACAGCATNTTAAGGAGGTTGCAACCATTGTCTGTTGATCAGTGTTTGTGCCCATTGGCATTTCATTCGAACAATACTCATGAGTATACTGAACAGCCGCACTTTGCTGTCTTCCATTGTCATTGCGAGTACTATGGTACTCTATATGATCACTTGCAGTACTGTGATCTGTTACCACTGGATTAGTGGGGGTTTACTCCTGGTAAGTCAACAGTTACAGCTTTACTCTCTACATTATAGAAAATGGCTATAAAATCGTGTGTTGATGTCACGTGGTTTAATAATTATTGTATGGCTGCTCACCCATAATCCTGAAAGTAGTGATTGTTGGTTTGTTATACTCTTTGCCCTTAGAATTGAGCTTCTCTAGACATTACACCTTGCTTGAATTACACGTTTGCTCATGTAAAACACCCAACCCTTCCAGACCTCCCAAGGTTCATGCAATGAAATGAGTGAGATTTTGCATATGTACCATATAAATTCATTATCTTAGTACATAAAAGCAGTAGAGCAGAATGAATGAGACTCCATTGGCATAATACGAATTTTGAACACTTAGGAGTGAGACAGCTTCAAAATGAGTGAGACTCACTCCCAATGAGTGAGACTTAGTAGGTATGCCCTTCTACCAGGTACAACTATTGTACTTTATAGTACAAGACTAATTTACATTCGTTGATGGAAAAATTTTTTATCACAACAGTGGCAGAGCAAGCAAATATTCATCATTGTAACTTTAGCACTGACTGAATCTGAGGTCTATGAGGAAGCTAGTATCATCTGGCCAAACATATCCACAAGGGATGGCAACTGCCAATCGCTTAGTACTTGCACCCGCGACCGCGGTCAAGATGATGGTCAACGGTCAAGACGAGATTTTAGTGGAAGTCAACGGTCAAAATGAAATTTCAAAACGGTCAAAATTGGTAATGGTCGTCACTGATGACGTAAAAGCGATGAGTCAAGTGCGAAATTCACTGTTCGGTCAGCGGTCAACATCAAATTTTAGCAACGGTCAATGGTCAAAATGGAAATTGATGGTCAAGATCTTGACCGCGGTCGTGGGTGCAAGTACTAAGTGATTGGCAGTTGTCACCCCTTGATATCCAGTATTGCCAGTAGTAGTCCCTAGTGTTCAAATTAGAATATTCATAGCTACTGTAGACATAAATTTGAATATTTATGATAATCTTAACATTATAGGACCTATAGAGAGGGAATACAGCCAGGATGACCACTAGCTGTATGGTTAGAGCTGTAGGCTTAGGGCTGGGAGGGCCCTAGGCCTACAGCCTCCATCTTTATGGCTAGTGGATAATTCAGACTGAGGATATAATAGTGGCTAGGACTAGGGTTAGGGCTAGGGCTAGGACTAGGGCTAGGGCTAGGTATGGCCAGTGGGCTTTTTGCGTGTTTTAGTATGATTTTTCACTACCTACTTTACTGTACCCGGGTGGAAATGAGAGTGGAAATCCGCGGTAAGAAATGCAGAATTATGTGGTAAACTGCAATATTTCACTAGCGGTATTCCGCTGTGTCTCGCCACTTACCATGCGTTGCCACTTTTTACTGCCAATAAACCACGGTGAAAAACTAGCTAGCAGTTGTTAACACTTTTGTAAGGCGTGTCAAAATGGCTACATACACAAAGCGCCTGAGCTACAAAACTAGCAGAGCTCTGACTCTTGAGATGACACAGCAAATGGGTGGAGTCAATTTTAGCCTTGTGGTAGCATTTGTAAGTACAGTTTAGCTGTTTTTCTTTGTCAAAGACTCCATTTTTGGACTGTGGTAAGCCAAAATAAGCTTTTTCAAGTGTGTAATGTAAGAAATAAGCACTCTTGTAGCAGTGTGTCTAGCAAAAGTAATTTCTGTATGTCTGTGAATCGGCAAACTTAGCATGCATGGCTTGAATCTAGGCTAAAAGAGCTGTATAGCTTAGTCTTGTCTTTTTTCACCATGAAAACTGTGAAGTAATTGCCGTATACTTTGGTTTCATTCCAAAAACCGGGTGGCACAAAAACCTCGCTACGTAGGTATTTGGCAGATTTGTGCGCGAAATCATGGTAATTACAGGGTAAACTGTGCAACCGTGGATTTCTGCAGACAATTTTTCACCTGGGTATCTCAGGTTCTGAGCGCTTAATTGGAAAAAGGCTTTGACAGTCTGTTGGTGTTATTTTAGAACCCCATGTGCGAAGTATTATTATTATTATTATTATTATTATTGCTTTACAATGTAGTATGCAGATACTCAAGACAAACCGAGAATAGCTAAGTGGGACTGCAAGTTAGAATACTACATTGAAGGCCAGCTATAGTCAAATAACTGCCTGAAGAACTAAATTATTGAGTTAAGACTTGTACTTAGATCTAGTTCTGGAAGAAACTGGTTCTGGTTCAAAGGTAGCCTGAAGTACTAGCTCCATACAACATGAAGCCAGGAAGTAGTTCAAAATAGATGAATAAAATGCGATTTTAGACCTATATATGTACAAGTAAGTACCTGACCACAACTGTAGTGGTATTGCATATGCATAGGGATGTAGTGGTTTGTATGATTATCATTAATTAGTGGTTATGAGTATCATTATCTACAGACTGTAAGTAATGAGTTTACAAATAAGTGGTTACTATGTCCAGTCAGATTGCCAGCGTACCAGATGTCCATACGTAGCAATACAAATTTATTTGAAACGAACGTGACACGGACATGAACATTGTCCGTATACTATAAAACTACTTTGCTTCCTATCTTCTTCAACAGAGTAGAATATTAGTTCGCTATCCACAAGATATAGTCTTATCTTGCTCCTGTATTCATTGCTACAAGCGCCATCTCCCCAGCTTCTGTAAAAGTGGAGTTTGGATTGGTCCCCAGCTGTACCTGCAGGGCCTCACTTTATCTGTGGGCCATTTGCAGAGGGAGGTTAGCTTGGGTCTGAAACAGGTATCAACTTAAAGTACCATATTTAAGTAATAAGTTTGTGCAAAAATATTCTGTGTCCCACATCTAGTATTCAGAAAATTCAATCATGAACATCAGTAAATATTGCATTGCAATTTGGTGGCTGTGCTGGTCTTGAGCTTGCATTCTTCTCAGAGGGCATTCATAGATCTATCTAGAAAGAAAATATGAAAGGTTATTTCCAACTGATAGTCAGTGTTGGGCTTGCTAGAGTGGCTTTAGTGACAAATTCTATCTAGAGCACTGTTGACACACCCACTGATCACCAAGCTACAACGTGGTTGTAAACACAGATCACAGCGTGACTAAAAGTAGGGCCATTTTCTGAGGACACTTGCATGCAAGTTAAAATGTTGTTCAACAGTTGGAGGATGCCTTAGGCTATATTTTAATAACAAAAATATCCCTCTCTGCAGTCGCTACTAGCCAACAAAAGATGGAGTTGTAAAGAGATCCTAGTTTGACTGAATAGTTAAACTGAAAGTAGGGCCATTTTCTGAGGGTACTTGCATGCAAGCCAAGAAGTTGTTTAGCAGTTAGGGGATACCCCAGGCTACATTTTGATATCAGCCTTGTCCCATGCACTATGTGGTAGCTACGAGCCAACAAAAGATAGGGATGGAAAATTGCTTTAAATGCTTGACAACAAACGCAGACAAAGAGCAAACAGAAAAAAGTTTTGGCTAAAAGACCAGCTATACTTACAAGCCTACCTAATGTCCATCCTAGAGCATCATGCCTGGCGTCTGAAACGACCATCTGTAAGTAGCAAGACTGGTCAAACCATAGCGCCTCCTTTGTCTTCTTGCTTCAGACATGACACTTCCGAATGATGTTACGTTTAAAATAAAATTCCGGAAGTTGGTATGCTGGCGATCTGACATAGAAAGCCCATAGAAAACTCTCAATGCCAGAAGAATTTAATTATTGCACGATGTAAGTACAACGGTGATATTAGGCCAGCATTCCTAGCCAGGGCAACGCGTAAGCTTGAGGGTTAAGACCAGACCCTTTTCCTGTGTGTGTGTAAGAGGTTGGCTATGCCAGACTAGCTAATACCTAATAAGTATTTTAAGTTTGTAATAAGCAAAGCTACATAAAATTGAAAAAGAGTTTAAACTTACTATCATATTAGCACTAAGCCTCCTGCCATTGATTGTTACTTCTTTGTGAAAGAGTGACCGCAGAAATCTGCAGTTAAACTGTGGTTGCAAGGTTTACCATTAAATTACCGTGGTTTCACGCACCTAACCGCCAGATACCACGTGGCGCGATTTTTTTTGCTAGCCAGTTTTAGTAAGAAACCACAGTTTATGGCGGTTAAATCCAAGCCAAGCACGCTATGTTTGTTTATTTACAGACATACAGAAATTATTTTCACTAGATACACTACTACTGCAGTGCTTATATCTTACATTACATGCTTGAAAAAGCTTATTATTGCATACCATAGTCCAAAGATTGAGTGTTTGACAGAGAAAAGGAGCTACCATATTTATTCTAATTTATCGGACACTTCTAATTATCCCGGACACTCTGGCAAATAATTTTTTGTGTTCTAATTTAGCGGACAGCAGCAGGAGCAAAAATTAAAATGGACTCTAATTTTTCGGACGCATGGGTACAAGCCAGAAAATGAAACAACAGTGAATAGTACATAGTATTAGTAATGTGTCTTGGACAGTAGACTTTGGTATGTTGAACTTTCTGCTTGCTTCTCTTACACTGGACCCTGGGAGCTTCAAAAACTCAAGGACTCGCTTGCAGTCAGCCTCCGAGTAAGTTGAGCGATAGGATTTGCTGTTCGTGCCAGCTAAAGCTAGTAGCCAGTAGCTGGCTACTTGGCGCTGGTAACTCTCAAAACACCCCACAGCTTCTCCATGATCACTTAAAGTGAGCTCGTGTTCCACGTATCGCCTCTTTTTTGGTCTTCCAACAGGTCTTTTCTCTGGTGGTGGTCGTTTGGCACGGCTTGGAGAACGAGGCTGGAAGGTTGGTTTCAACCCTTTCTGGCAGAATGTGATGATGGATGACTGCTTAGTAGGCTGAGATGGTTGAGTCACGGAGAAATAATTGTAGAGAGACTGAGACATAGCTAGCTAGCAGCTGTTCAGATTAGCTCGGTATCACGTTTTGTTTTAACACCTGAATTCTAATTATTCCAGACACCCACGAGCCCACATAATTTCCTGTTCTAATTATTTCCGGACAATCCCCAAAATAATTATTTTTAGCTGTCCGATAAATTAGAATAAATACGGTAAACTGTACTTACAAACACTTAGATGGCCTACCACGAGGCTAAAATTGACTTCACCCATTTGCTGTGTCAGCTAACTGAGTCTAGCTTGAAGCTCAGACACTTTGTGTATCCTGTAAGTAGCCATGTCTTTGCTGTTTTCAAAGGTGTGAAGCAACTTCTATCAAGTTTACTTTCCGGTCTACCGCCAGTCAATAGTGGTAATGGACAGTAAACAGTGGAATACTACTAGTGAAATACCTTAGTTTACTACAAAATTCCGCGAGTTTACTGCAGATTTCCGCTCACATTTCTACCTGAGTATTTATATGTCACATGCTGTACGTATAATTTCTGCCTATGGACTATTAGTTAACCCCCTCCATATACAGTAGCCCTCCATACAAAGTTCGTGTTCCGTTTACGTAAAACAGAACCATGACGTGCAAACGCACAAGATAAAACGCTAAACCAATGTTTTGAATTATTCATAGCTGTTTCAGTTTTACGTAACATTTAAACATTGAATCAGCATGCTGACAAAGAAGAACATAACTCTAGCTTTTCTTGGTATCTTTTTGCTGGCTTGAAGACAAATCTAAGCACTAGAAAAGTAGCATTTGAACACCATTTTGTTGTAGAGCAACTGCACAGGACAGTAGATAGGTTGACAAACAAATTTAGTAGCAGCATGGTTGATACACACGGCAAAATGGCAAGAAAGCCCCAAGCAGAGTGATTGGCAGCCTTACTAGGCAAAGTTAACTGTGAAAGCTCTTTCTGTTGTTGATATAAAATCTTTTTGTACAGGTTTTTTGCTTAGTTTTCAAGCTTAGAGCCTCATAACTGCTTCAATCCAAGTTTCTACATGCGATTTGGTTATATTTCTTCTACGTTGAAACGTCGTTTTTCATTTCCTGAGTGATAATGAGAATTAGACCCGATGACGTAGCGTGTAAATGGAAGCGTTGGCACGGACGGTCTACGCAATGGAACGGGAACTGTATATTGAGAGCTACTGTATATTCCCAGTACAGTAGTACTGGGTACATAGGAATGGCACGGATGGCCCAATAGCACAATACAAATATTCGCGCAAATAGCTCTGCAAAAACTGAGCACTTGGCACTAAAAGGCTTCTTAAGCTACTATTTAGTTCTTTCTCTTTCTAATGAGCCCCAAAACATGGCCTAAAACCAATGTCCATCACTAAAATAACTAACAAAAATATGCCAAACCTCTAATTTTCTCCATCTTCTTCTTCTTCTTCTTCTTCTTCTTCTTCTTCTTCTTCTTCTTCTTCTTCTTCTTCTTCTTCTTCTTCTATTTTCTCATGCCATATCTCAAAGACCATTCACTTTTAGAAGCTGATTCTTGAACAAACAAACTTGGTTTATTTGTCTTCAATCGCTTTTGCCATCTGGGTTGTTTGTGTCTCTCATGAGTCGCTAGATACAAGGCAAAAAGTGCCTTCTCCATATGGCGGCCATTAATTTCTAAACTCATGCATTATTCATAAGCTATAGCTAGCCTAATTAACCTTTCCATATTTAAATGCGCGTTATTTGGAATCTATTGCAAGCATGCAGTGCCCCAAGTTCTGTCCTATCCTCTCGTTCTCTGTGTTCAGTTCTGCAGTAGGGAAGTCATCTGTAGCTAACAAGACACGCATATAATTGACACAAATCACATTCAGCTTGGGGTTTCAGAGTTTCAGCCGTCTGAAATGCATGACTGTACTATTACTGTAGGCCGTCTGAAAGGCATGACTGTACTATTACTGTAGGCCATGGCTTTTGGCAAATTCTCTGCTCAGGCTAAAGACTAAGTTGCACTGATATTGTAAACAATTATTGAAAAAAATAGAACAAACAACCATTTCTATCTTGTTTGCTTACTTTTTACGATTTGGCCATTCCTACGTTTGTATTACATTTCAAATGCTTTTTTGTACTTGTTAGATTGAGTGAGTTCATTCCTGTGTCTACAATGTCATTGAGCTCAGTAGGGATATGAACATAGGTGACACAGTGAAATGAACTCCTTCCCCAATCTGACAACCATTGCTATCTTGTTTGCTCACTTTTGTACAATTTTGCCATTCCTATGTTTGTATTGCATTTCTAATGTTATTTGTACTTGTATATATACCTGGGTGAAAAACCAACCATGGAAATCCGCAATAAAACCACGGCTGCACGTTTACCATTAATTCCACAGTTTCGTGCTCTAAACCTGCAAATACCATGTGGCACGTTTTTTTTGCCAGCCGGGTATGGCAAGAAACTACGGTTTATGGCAGAAAAACATGAATGGTGATACAAGAAGAGTAAGCTATATAGTTTTTCTACCCTAAATTCAAGCCATGCACGTTATGTTTGTCAATCAGACATACAGAAATATTTTTTGCTAGATACACTTCTATTGCAGTGCTTATTTCTTGCATTACATGCTTGACAAAAGCTTATTTTGGCTTACTGTAGTCCAAAGATGGAGTCTTGGACAAAGAAAAGCAGCTAAACTGTACTTACAAACACTCAGCTGGCCTACCACGAGGTAACTCCATCCATTTGCTGTGTCAGCTAGCTGAGCCTAGCTTGAAGCCGAGGCTCTTTCTTGTAAGTAGCCATGTCTTTGCTCTTTTCAAAGGTGTAAAGTAACTTTTAGCAAGTTTCATCACGGTTTACTGCCAGTCAATGGCGGTAATGGACCGTAAACAGCAGAATACCGCTTGTAATACCATGTTTTATCCCGGATTTCCGCTTCCATTTCCACCCGGGTAAGGGTAGTAACTTCTAGTCACAGCTACAGGCATGAAAGCGCAAGAAATTGTTTGCCAAAAAAATACCAGTTTTGAATAGATACTAGAAGTCCAAATGTTGTTTATATTAAACATTGTTACTCTATCCATGTCATACTACCCGTTGCTTGTGCTTCTTTAAATTTTTTTGATGATTGTTAGCAAAGAGTATGAAAATGGGACAAAGAGAAACCTACTGTATTTATACCTTATACAAAGTGCGTGCTTTTGTCCTGGTAGAGTACCTCCCAATATTAAGCTCCTGCTCTGTTGGCGTAAAATGGAAACGTGTGCCAATGTGCAAATAAAACACTAAACAACATTTTGAATTATTCATAGCCTTTTCCATTTTATGTGGATTATGTAATGTTTAAACATTGAATCAGCGTGCTTAGCTGTGCTAACAAACAAGCACATGGCTCTAGTTTTTTCTTGATATCTTTTTGCTCTCAGTCTAAGCATTAGAAATGTAGTACTTAAACAGCATTTTGTTGTAGAACAATAGCACAGAGTACAGTATATAGGTAGGCTGCCCGTTTTTCTGCTACTTTGAAACATTTTTTGTTTCCTACAGTGATAATGATGTTAGACACGTTGACGTAACCTGTAAACTGAAGCGTTGGGGTAGTTCCATACCAAACCAATACACAAAAATGACACCCTCCTCAGATTTGTACCAAACTTGGATCACAGGTACAATATGATGAACTTATAATATGGTGCAATTTATGGGATCATATGTTGTATGGTTTCTGTAATATGTCTATTTGAAAATGCAAATTTTCAATAAAAATTTGCGCACCACCTCACACATTTATTTCTCTAACTCTTGACTGTACCATTGTGTTTGCCATGAAATTCTTTTTCAAATGAATATAATTATAAGTGGCATAGGCCACCTTCGAGGTCAAGAGTCTGTGACGATTAGTTTTATTGCAAGAAAATGAAGCGAATTTTTTAATACTTCAACTTGGTCTCCTTATTGTAATGTTACCATAAAGAATTTTATTCTGGTCCAAGTTATATTACAGAAGATATACAATTTAAGTACAAGAGTGTAAATACATTATGTGTCTACCCAGGTGAAAAACGCTCCATGGAAATCTGCAGTTGCGCGGTTTACCATTGATTACTGTGGTTTAAACGATGAAATACTCTTGTGGCGCGGTTTTTGGTGCCAGCCAGTTTTTGGAGTTAAACCATGTTTTGTGGTGATTATTTCACAGCTTTCATGGTGACAGAAGACAAGACTAAGCTATGCAGCTCTTCTTTAATATTTAGAGGGTAAATACTTTCTTAGATTATTATAATAAGGGACTTATACATAGCAAGGCAAGTAAATCTTATCATGATGTTAGTTTGAGATGTGTTTCACTCCAGTATGCACTCGTTAGGCCAGCAGTCAACTCGCAATACAAGCATTAAAAATGCAGGGAGTACTACATAAATGCATTCCACAACCTAATTATCTCACCGCAAACTTCCAATATTTTTACAGATCTGTAAAATTCTTTTAGGGCAAGTGTGAGCTAGGTTTATCAAGCGTTTGAATAGAGCAACTCTTTCTTTTTCTGAAAAATCAAGTCTGACTTCCAGCAGACGCTCCTACGTGGATCTACACTGCCATTTTCAGAGGCCATTTCAAACGGTAGCACTGAAGTAGGTCAACAAAAACGTGGGAACAATTTGTTTTGCCTATACTGCTGTGATAACAATTTTGGTATCAATCTGTAGCGCTAGGATAGCACTTTAAGAAAATCCAGGTGCCAAAAGTTCCTGCTGCACACAACTTCAACAATGTACTTGTGAATAAGTTGAATTCTTGGTCTTGGTTAATGGACTATATCTCCAATAAACAGTAATTTTAGCTCAATCTGACTAACTCTGTACATATAGTCACCAGTTGCAAACCAGCACACAACAAATCTTTAAATTTTTTTGATGATTGTTAGCAAAGAGTATGAAAATGGGACAAAGAGAAACCTACTGTATTTATACCTTATACAAAGTGCGTGCTTTTGTCCTGGTAGAGTACCTCCCAATATTAAGCTCCTGCTCTGTTGGCGTAAAATGGAAACGTGTGCCAATGTGCAAATAAAACACTAAACAACATTTTGAATTATTCATAGCCTTTTCCATTTTATGTGGATTATGTAATGTTTAAACATTGAATCAGCGTGCTTAGCTGTGCTAACAAACAAGCACATGGCTCTAGTTTTTTCTTGATATCTTTTTGCTCTCAGTCTAAGCATTAGAAATGTAGTACTTAAACAGCATTTTGTTGTAGAACAATAGCACAGAGTACAGTATATAGGTAGGCTGCCCGTTTTTCTGCTACTTTGAAACATTTTTTGTTTCCTACAGTGATAATGATGTTAGACACGTTGACGTAACCTGTAAACTGAAGCGTTGGGGTAGTTCCATACCAAACCAATACACAAAAATGACACCCTCCTCAGATTTGTACCAAACTTGGATCACAGGTACAATATGATGAACTTATAATATGGTGCAATTTATGGGATCATATGTTGTATGGTTTCTGTAATATGTCTATTTGAAAATGCAAATTTTCAATAAAAATTTGCGCACCACCTCACACATTTATTTCTCTAACTCTTGACTGTACCATTGTGTTTGCCATGAAATTCTTTTTCAAATGAATATAATTATAAGTGGCATAGGCCACCTTCGAGGTCAAGAGTCTGTGACGATTAGTTTTATTGCAAGAAAATGAAGCGAATTTTTTAATACTTCAACTTGGTCTCCTTATTGTAATGTTACCATAAAGAATTTTATTCTGGTCCAAGTTATATTACAGAAGATATACAATTTAAGTACAAGAGTGTAAATACATTATGTGTCTACCCAGGTGAAAAACGCTCCATGGAAATCTGCAGTTGCGCGGTTTACCATTGATTACTGTGGTTTAAACGATGAAATACTCTTGTGGCGCGGTTTTTGGTGCCAGCCAGTTTTTGGAGTTAAACCATGTTTTGTGGTGATTATTTCACAGCTTTCATGGTGACAGAAGACAAGACTAAGCTATGCAGCTCTTCTTTAATATTTAGAGGGTAAATACTTTCTTAGATTATTATAATAAGGGACTTATACATAGCAAGGCAAGTAAATCTTATCATGATGTTAGTTTGAGATGTGTTTCACTCCAGTATGCACTCGTTAGGCCAGCAGTCAACTCGCAATACAAGCATTAAAAATGCAGGGAGTACTACATAAATGCATTCCACAACCTAATTATCTCACCGCAAACTTCCAATATTTTTACAGATCTGTAAAATTCTTTTAGGGCAAGTGTGAGCTAGGTTTATCAAGCGTTTGAATAGAGCAACTCTTTCTTTTTCTGAAAAATCAAGTCTGACTTCCAGCAGACGCTCCTACGTGGATCTACACTGCCATTTTCAGAGGCCATTTCAAACGGTAGCACTGAAGTAGGTCAACAAAAACGTGGGAACAATTTGTTTTGCCTATACTGCTGTGATAACAATTTTGGTATCAATCTGTAGCGCTAGGATAGCACTTTAAGAAAATCCAGGTGCCAAAAGTTCCTGCTGCACACAACTTCAACAATGTACTTGTGAATAAGTTGAATTCTTGGTCTTGGTTAATGGACTATATCTCCAATAAACAGTAATTTTAGCTCAATCTGACTAACTCTGTACATATAGTCACCAGTTGCAAACCAGCACACAACAAAAAGAGGCATCTAGAAGACTTAGGTCTCTTCAAGATGACACAAAAGCGGCAATGCATTAACTAGAGCAGGTCAACTCAGTGTGGTTGCTCCACCCACTTCGTGTGCAATACTTTTTTATATGGACAGTACTAGTGAATTAGACAATATTCAAGAGTGCGTTGCAGAAACTTTTGGTGACTGGATTTTCTTGAAGCTCTATCCTATTGCTACAGACTGATACCAAAATTGTTATCACAGCGCTAGGCAAACAAATTGTTCCCCACTTTTTGTTGACCTACTTCAGCACTACCGTTTGGAATGGTCTCTGAAAATGGCAGTGTAGATCCACGTAGGAGCGTCTGCTGGAAGTCAGACTTGATTTTTCAGAAAGAGAAAGTGTTGCTCTATTCAAACGCTAGATAAACCTAGCTCACACTTGCCCTGAAAGATTTTTACAGACCTGTGAAAATACTGGAAGTTTGCGGTGAGATAATTAGCTTGTGGAATGCGTTTACGTAGTACTTCCTGAATTTTTAATATTGCGAGTGGACCGCTGGCCTAACGACTGTATGGTATCAAGCACTGAGGCTACACAAATTATTAATATGAGTACTGGCATACGCACACGCAAATGTGATCTGTAGAGTTCTGAAAAAATGAGAACAAACAAGAAAAAAAACATTGGAAAATGTAATGAGGCACAGGAATGGCTAAATCGTTAAAGAAAGCAAACAAGATGATTGGTTGTTAGAATGTGTACAGAATTCTTCCTGTGGGCTACATCGGAGGGACTTGACACGGTAAAAGAGTATAACATATACATGTAGCCCACAGAAGGATTCTTTACACATTTAACAGCCATTCCATCTCGTTTGCTTTCTTTTTTATGAAATAGCCATTCCCAGAGCCATTCCTGTGTCTCATTATATTTCCAATTTTGTTTTTTTTTTTTGTCTACTTAGAAGAGCTCTTCCACGCAGTTGTTTCTTTTAGAAGTCTGTAGTCACTGTGACAGTCTTTGTGTAGCTATTATCTAAGTTTGATCATGGCTCATAATGGAGAATCGACGATTTCATGCTGTTAACCCCTTTGGGCGACCTCACAAAAATGTTAGAAAACAGAAATTAAGACCAGTCAGCAAGAAAGTTAACATCTTACCTAACATACTGTCAGGTGAGATAATCTGTGATACATGTAGAAAGCAGATAGCATGTGCAATTGTAGCTCGTTCACCAAATCCTGAAGAACTCCCTACTAGTAGACCGAATTTGATGGTGGCCGATAATTGGTGGCTTACTCTACTAGTTGGGAGTAGGGCTAGAGACTAGCAGGAGGAGGGCTTACTCTGGGACATGGGACAGAGACTTCAAATCCGGGACTCTCCCGGGAGTTCCAGGACAGTTGGCACCTATGTTTCCTAGCAGCTGCGGAAGCAAGCACAGTATTTACGTTTTGTAGTTCTTCTGACTATGATCAAACCAATCTTTACAATTATGTTTATGGGTATGCAGCTCCCCCTTTTGCTCTTAATTTCAGGTCCTCAAAATGACCACTCAATTCATAGTCATCACAACTTGGCCATTACTCAACCTTTTGCTCACACCAATCAATACTTGCACTCTTTCTACCCAAGACCTGTTCCTCTATGGAATAACTTACCACAGGAAACCGTAAATGTCACCTCAATTAACTGTTTCAAAAGCCACACCAACTCCCTTTAAACTCTCTATGCCTGTTCCTTTAAGCACTTACTTGCATAATTTAATGTTCTAATAATCATACTATATAGCTAAACAGAGAGATACAATATCTGGCTATGTGATGTGTATTTACCATGGCCAATGGTGGCTGGCATTTATACTTAGCTCAGACAGAGAAAATTTTGACTACAACTTACTTCTTATACCCTAAAGGTCCTCCTAGATCCTTAAAATAATCCATCAGTTAACTCCTGACATAATTAACTGTTAGTTTCAACATCAGACATTCTAACAAAAGTAGAACGTAGAACACCAACTGGATGCAAGCTGTATCATATAGTTTTATTTAACTACCTGTTAATTTCTGTAAAATGCTCTTAAACTGTATATCTTCTGGCCCAGAATAAAATGTTTATGGTAACATTACAATAAAGAGACCAATTTGGAGTATAAAAAATTTTTGCTTCATTTTCTCATAATCTTAATTTAAAGTTTATCATCAATGACCTATGATCCCGTAGGTGGCCCATCCCTACTTAATTATATTCATCTGAAAAAGAATTTATGGCGAATACAATGGTACAGCTTAGAAATTTACACCATCTATCAGTCAAGAGTTAAGGCCATAAATGTGTGATGTGGTGCACAAATTTTTAGGCACATTGTATAAACTATACAACATATGATCCCAAAATTTGCACCATATTATCAGTTCATCGTATTGTACCTGTGATCCAAGTTTGGTACAAATCTGAGTGGGGTGTTATTTTGGTATGGTTGGCAAAGACGGTCTATGTAAACGGAATGAGAACTTTATATTGAGGGGTACTATGTAAGTGCTGCTAGTCTATTCATACTTTTGCATAAGCTTTTTAAAAAGATATAATGCTAAATAACTACAAAACCAACCTGCATTCTTGCACTTGTAACTTTGCTTCTGAGCGCCTGACTGACCTGGATCTTTTTGCATTGAAAAGAGCCTGTTTTGAACTTTTCATTGAATCTCACATATTTAGGTATATATTTAGCGTACATTATTGCCCATTTCCCCATTGACTTCTATACTAAATTACTTCAAGATTGCAGTGGAATGTACTCTAAATCAGAGATGTTACTGTATGTCCAACTATGGGCTAATTAAATTCCTTACCATCTTAAACGGATGAGACTATTAGTTTGATAATGTTTCGCTGCTTATGTTACGTTACGTCTACCGGAAGCTAGGGTATGAACTTACCTACACGTTTTCAAGTAAGGGTGCATTAAAACTGTGGCGTGTATGCATGTACACAAAGACAAGGTCCTGGGCCTAAGGACTGGATAATAAAGTCAATCAGTGTTCTTACACTGTAATGCTGCTGAGAACCTGGGAAATTTGTAAAGAGCAGCCTTTTCTGACTGCTAAACCACTGACGGTAATGATTGTTGTGATCACGGGGATTAGAGCCAAGTTATTTTGCACAGCCCTCTATTGTGTAAATTTGAAACTTGCTTGGTAGATGCAGGGATAGTTAGGCTATGCAGCAATGGCATCGCTTTCAAAAGCTAGGCTACCAGGCTCTGGAAAGAAAGCCTTAGATGAATGGCAAACCTTTTTAGGGCACTTTAGTTTAGTTTTCTCCTTAGCTTTTCTTTATGTACGCTTGAAGCTTTCTAATAAGCCAGGAAGAAGTTTCAAAATCCTGATAGAAGCAATTTTTGGAGCTGTCTTTATAAATTAAAAAATGCATAACTACTTGCTAGTAATGCATGGTACATGGCGAGATACAGCGGAATACCGCTAGTGAAATACTGTGGTTTACTGCATAATTCCGCGATTTTACCACAAATTTCCACTGTCATATCTCCGGGCCTTGGTGAAAATATTTTTTTTATGTTTAAGATTGTGAGTAAGGTCAAGGGAGCAAGTATATTCAGAGTGGCTGATAGATACCACCCTATCGATTATTTTGCACTACTTCCCCATACCTCATATCAATCCTGTTGTTATACTTAACCACTTTCTTTCACAGTTTTTGCAAAACTTAAAATACTCGACTTCTTCAACTGAAATTCGACAAATATTTATGGACTATTTTTTGCAACGTGGTCACAAATATATCCCTCCATCGTCTGTGATACCTCACAATCGTCCACCACTCCTGTTTGTCAATGCTGGAAGTAACCAGGTCAGACTTACCCTAGCACTTTTTGTTGCTACCACTCTCATTAAGCCTCAACACATCTATAGCGTGTGCTGAGGATTACTGTGGTCGTGTTGTGTGAGTGTGTGTGTTTGTAGTACTTATTTAAAAACTTACATAATAAAATGCTTAAACAATGTTATATATAGCTGTTTTAATTTTCAGCTGGATTACGTAATTTTTCACGTAAAATCAGAAGAAGCAAATGGTGCCTAGCCATTTTAGGTTCTTTTTGTTGGCTCAAAGACAAGACTAAGCACTATCAATAGAGCACTTGGACAGCATTTTGTTGTAGAGCAAAAGGACAGTATGGGTCAAAATAAAGTTCCTGTTACCATTCCTTTCTATGCTTGTGTTACACTTTGCATGTAATAGTTTTAATTTAGTTCCATTTTTAATAAAGTGAGGCTGACATGAAAAAAATTTTTTGCATCAAAATTTATTTTAAGTGGTGTAAGTTAGAGGAAAAATAGTCAAAAAAATCTCTAAAGCAGTAAAACTTGCTGAATCCACAAGGAAAAGCAAGTTTCTGCATTTCCTGTTTGGGTGGATCAGGCTATTACGTGATGTTATGGGGGAATCGTTCTCAATGTGTATAGTAGCTAATGGCTGAACACAGCTCTTCCTCTGTCCATAGCTCTGTCATTGGCACTGATAGCGATTATTCAAGTGCAAGCAGTAATGTTTTGAGCCATGGTTATTCCTTTCCCTTTGAAAGTGATGACAGTGCTTCAGATAGTAATGAAAGTTCACACAGAATTGAGCCATATACTTGTATAAGCCATCTGCATTTGCTTTGCTCAAAACGCTGATTTTACGTGAAACCTTACGTAATCCGGCTAAAAACTTAAACAGCTATGAATAATTTTAAAATATTGTTTTGGCGTATTATTATACACGTTCGCATGCAGTTTTACTGTGAAATGCAAACAGAACGGGAACTTTATTTTGAGAGCTACTGTAAGTAAAAGCACTGATGGTGCACAAGCCTTGGCACACTCAACTCAATTAGTGTACTTATATTTAGCGGTTTAGTGAAAAAATAAAGGAAAAAAAATGAAGCAAGCAAACAAAACTGTTGGGGCCAATTTTTTGTGCATTTTATTTTCGACACTTATATTCAAGTTCAAAAAAATTTTTTATGGCCAAAATTACTCTATTTCTGGTACATTAATTTTACGCATAATGATACATTAGTATTATGTCAACATTCATATATATTTCACACATACATGCACAGTTTGACCCCATTTTCCAAGGCACTATCGACCCACGCAGTGACTTTGCTAAATTGACTCGTGCAACAAACTCCCAAAAGTGCATTCAAGCTGGAAGTATGCACAATGACTTGTATCGCGTGGGAACAGATACGTACCATCACACATTCTTTGAAATGCTGGGAAACTGGTCTTTTGGTGATTTCTTTAAGGTACATACATGTGTTCCACTATTTCGAATTTATGCTGACTCATCATAGCTACAAGTGAAACTGTGCTAATGAAGGCACCTATGGTACATAGGCCTTGGTGCACTTAACTAGTATGCAATAAAAAATGAAAGCACCGATGATACAAAAGCTTCGGCACACTCAACTAGCAGTGCACCTTTATGCATACAGCCTGAGTCTGCTTCTGTTTATTGCTGCACTCTAAACTTAACTAGCTGTATAGAGGGGTCGCTGGTGGCCTAATGGTTTAAGACCTGTACTCTTGACCCAAAGCTTTAGGTTCGAGTCCCACTAGTGGCAGTGTGTTTTCTTTCCTTTAAAGTCCCACAAACCGAAAAGGCATGTCGGCCTAGGCTGTGGGCTATGTCTGCTACCTATCCCTTGAGAGTTGACTCTGCTCTACCCCCCAAAATAAGGAGCCTTGTACCACATCCTTCAGAGGAGGTGTTGAGCTTTCAGTTCTGGGGAACTGGTTAATATTGGCATTTTATTTGCCAAGTCCAGTTGCCTTGTTATGTGTGGTAATCATCAGTGCAACCACATAAGAGACCAAAATTTTTAGAAATCCTTGCAAAAGTTAAAGTGCATGAAATCACTAAATCTATTGATAACAAGCAGGTTTTAGGTGTTTTGAAGTGTTTTTGAACTCAAAATTTACCGTATCACAACAGTTTGGATAAATGATAAGTGCCTGCTCTGCCAAACTTGGTGTAATACTAAAGCATTTATTTGTTTATTGACAGATAAAATCTGTGACCTTAACTAGCTATGGTTTTCTATCCCTAACATTTTTGCGCTTAATTTTGCATATTTTTTAGCTTTATGCAAGCATTTCTTGCTTATAGTCACGAGTTAAGAGCTCTTATTTGGAACATGTATTCAATCAATGCTGCATCTAATTCCCTATTAAATCTGGACTCTTAACTCCTAATAGTTTGCCCAGTTCTATATATCCCTAATGGTTTTACCTTATGTTCTTTGCAAGCGGTGAGCCATACCCACCCACAGAAGGTCCACAAGTGATCATCCTACACATTATGCTTTCACTTGATGCCAAGCCTAAGTTCTGGAAGTTGTATGTTGAGATATAAACACAAAATCTTGGTCTTTTATGTAGTTGTGCTATATGTATAACATTTTTTTGCTAGCTAAATGCAAAAATGGCGGAAATCGGTAATAGTCATCTGTCCGGATCTCAAGTATAGTGGGGTACTAGAGAATGCTTGCCCAGGTGGAAATGGAAGCGGAGATCTGTGGTAAACTCGCAGAATTTCATGGTAAACCATGGTATTTCACTAGCAGTATTCCGCTGTTTACCGTCCATTACCGCCTTTGACCGGTGGTAAATTGTGATGAAAACTTGCTAAAAGTTGCTTTACACCTTCAAAAAGAGTGAAGACATGGCTACTTAGAGCGTACACAAAGGGCCTGAGCTTCAAGCTAGGCTCAGCTAGCTGACACAGCAAATGGGTGAAGTCAATTTTAGCCTCGTTGTTGCATGGCCAGCTGAGTGTTTGTAAGTACTAATTAGCTTGTCAAAGACTCGATCTTTGGACTACGGTAAGCCAAAATAAGCTTTTTTAAGCATGTAATATAACTAGAGAAAATAGTATCTGTATGTTTATAGATCAGCAAAATAGCATGTATGGCTTGGATTTAGGCTAGAAAAGCTATATACATGTAGCTTACTCTTTTCTTGTATCAATGGTATTTGGTGGTTTAGTGTGGGAAACTGTGATAATTAAAGGTAAACCGTGTGACTGCGGTTTTGTTGCTGATTTCCGTGGTCGGTTTTTCACCTGGGTGTGCACATACATTAGATCTATAATTCTCTACACATTCATGTAGAAAGAAGCTATTGAAATGGCATGGGACTTGCTTGTTAATGTCTACAAGGTCCCAAAGGAGAGGCTCTATGTCACCTACTTTGGAGGAGATGAGAAGCAAAATCTAGAGCCTGATGAGGACTGCAAGCAGATCTGGCTGGATATAGGGTATGTGTTTAGGAATGCAGTCTATTAAACTCTACAAGTAGGAAAATTAAAATCAATGCCCTAAAGTAAAAGAAAATATAACAACAAATATTAAAGTTAACTACAAAAAAGTTAACAAAAGAATTAATGAACATTATACGTAAAAGAATTATGAAGAAACAAAACTGAGAATCATTGGTCTTCCTGAGCAGTGCCGTGTCTAGGATTTAGCTCATGGTGGTGCTAATATAATGCGGGTATGAAGTGCCCAAAAATCTTTGCGTAGCCACGTCCACTTTTTGTCAGGTGACCAAATTTGCACAATTCTATTGCAAAATCAAGGATCGCTTTGCTGCTGTATTCTGCTATTTTTTTGCCATCTTTAATTCTTTTCTTTTAGCCTTAAGAGTGATTTTGAAGTATTGCTAGCTCAGATTTTACTCATTTCATTGATTAATTCATCGAATAGTGCTACCTTGGAGCACTATATATGCGCTATTTCTAAGTGATGACATCATTATTTGGTGACCAGGGGGGTGCTCAAGCACCCGGAGCACCCCCTTAAACACGCCACTGCTGAGCCCCCATGCATGTGATGGTGTTCCCTTGGTGTCACCACTGTCTCACTGTCTGGAAAATAGCATAGTCAATGTACAATCTCAAAAAATAGCCCAAGTTTTGGGTCAAGCCTCCTTTCTTTTAATGTGTGCAGCTCCAATACATGTAAGTCAAGTAACTCTTAGTAAGTTTCATTCCATCTGTGTAAAGCTAGCCTGCAAGCAAATTTCTGGATTCTTTCAAGTTTACCCTTGTCTTTCACAACATTGGGGTCCCAAACTTGGCATGCATCGTCCTGATGATTATGTACTAAATTTAGGTACACAATAAGTTGATTATGCTTGTTTTTTAGATAGATTTATTACAAATTGTAACGTCTGAGATATATATTTAAGTACATGGTACATTAATTTGATTTATGCATTTTTGTATCTAATGTTCAAAGCATGTGTTATTTGTTCATTCTCATGCATACACCACTAGAGTTTCCCCAGAGAGAGTTTTACCTTTTGGAACTAAGGACAACTTCTGGGAAAAAAGTGTGTCTGTTAACAAATTATTGAATTAAATTGAATAAGATTATAGAGTACATAAACACACATGCAGAAGAATGTTGTAGTTGCATGTAGTGTCATGCATGCAAGTGTAGAATAGTGTGTCACTGAGCATTTGCCAGCAAAAAGTTTATGTAAACAAGTAATGAAAAACATTTAAATGTTAATGGTGCTCATTCCTACTCAATTGTTGTAACTAGTAAGGCATTAATTATGTAAAAATATATTCACTATACTAAAACCAGGAGCGCATAATGCATGAGGGGAAAAAAGGAGAAGGGTAGGAGTAGGAATCATCCACAGATTTAATGAAAATCCCAGAATTTTCCCAAGAGAGTTGCATTTTTATTTTTGATCATGAGCATGTATAATGCAGCTAAAATATTGCATATCATAGCTAGCTAGCTTGTAGTCCAGGCGAGTTTGGCAGCAATGATGAACAGACATTCAACAGAGGAGAGCTACGAGGATTTGAGGTATAAGAGACAAGCACTTCTCTCATTTCAGGACTGATGCCATGATAGGCAGCGCTGCTTGTCAGTAGCAGCTCTACAAACTGACTGTTTGTCACAATTTTCACCACAGAACTGTAGTTGATAGCTTCCAACTCTTGAATCATGACTTCGCCTTGTTAATTGCTATATGGCACCTTTGAAGGTAAGAACATTTACTGCTTTGTTGTGACATCACTAGCGCGTTTTTGCTTAAAGTAGTAACGTAACTCCCATGGGAGATATTCATTAAATCCATGGGTGATTCCCACTCCTCCCGGCCTTTTTCCTTTTTTCTCATTATATGCTCCTGCTAAACTCTGCAAGTCTTAATTATTATGTAGGAGTGCACAGCTCTTTTACCTTTCTCTTGTACAAGCATAAGGTTCCTTAAACATTGTTCCTTCTATTGCAGCTGCCAACAAAATTTTTTTTTACTCTTTTTTTGCACAACTCCTTCACTGTTTGCCAGAATTGAACTAAATTTGACTCTGTACTCCCTGATTGTATTTTTGGAGAGTTATGGATAAACCTTTCCAATTAGTAGGCTAGTATTAACCTGTATTAATGTTTAGCTTGTATTTTTTTTTGTCACTTGTGAAACTTCTGAATATCCGGTTACAAAAATATACTAGTTCAGAGTACCAGAGCTACTAGTTGGCAAGTTATTATGACACTAGACCCTGAAATATCTTTGCGGGAGTTACTGACCTATCAGTTCTGTGACCAAACCCAGAGGAGGTACAAAAGGGTCACGTGAGCCATCTATTTTTCTAACTCAACATTGAGTTGCTAGTGTGTCAAGTAGTACTTTAGCTTGAGCCCTCTAATTTTTTTAGGGTTGCCCCAGACTTCACTGGGCAAATTTGGTACCAAACGATCAAGAAAACTTCAAGAAAGAATCTTGGCCTCCATGCCCCTCAATTCGAGCAACTCTGTGCACATGTGTTCCAAGGGTTAACATAGCAGTTGTTACTTGGTCTTGCACAGCATCAATACCGTATATTTAGAAATTTTTGGGAAATAAAATTTTTACGGAAAGGCAATCATTAAACTTTTTGCGATTTAATTTTCGAGAATCGAGCAGCCCCACCCATATATTACAATTCAATCACAGAAATTTCGCAGGTAAAATTTTCGTGGATCGCCGACGATCCACAAAAACAGCAAAATTTATACTCCTCGAAAATTTCTAGCTATACAGTATATTAAATTCTTGTAATTTAACTGATGATTACTATTGCTCATACAGTCTCCCCCTCTCTAGCCCATTCATCTGATAACTCCTTTGGTCTCCATGGTCCCTGTAGTCTCCATGGTCTTATGCAGTCTCCCTCTGTCTCTAGCCTGTTCATTTGCTGTATGATGGTTGCTATGATGGGTTTGCAAACTGCATGGAAATCCCTAGCCTAAAAGAATTCTCCTAATGCCTGCAGTCCTGTGTGGCCTTGGTGGTATCTGTATTCTCATTTTTTTTTGTGAACTGAAGCAGTGTTTAACTACTTTAATAGTACAAATGTGAAGACAAAACATTATTTGGTTGAACAACAATTAAAACTACATATTGTAGTCTCCAAAGTACTTGACTTTTGATTTACAATAATTATGCATATGCATAATATTTGTTGACAACAACTTCACCAGATTCTCCTAGTCATGACAATTATACAGTTCTGTTGTTATCGGACTATTTTGTTCTTGCTGATTGGAATCCACTCCCTCACAGACCTGCATTACCATTATAGCTGGAGTCTATTAAGCATTAAAAGGTCTGTATATTAATGTTACACAGTAATGATAGTTATATGTCAAACATTTTCTAGTAGAAATTTTTTGTAAATGTATGTATGAAGTTCGACCCAAGCATAAACTTATTCAACTCCATTTTCAATTAGCAATTATTAGCTATACTTAACCAGATGAGACCTTCATCATTCAGCTCTCTAATATACATATTTAATTGAAACAGCTAAGGAGACCATGGAGACCACAGGACTATATGATACGAATGAGTTAGAGACAGAGGGAGACCGTATGAGACCATGGAGACTACAGAGACCATGGAGACCACAGGAGTTATCACATGAATGGGCAAGAGAGGGGGAGACTGTATGAGCAATAGTAATTAAACCATATTGGTGCTGTGCAACACCAAGTATCAACCCACAAAGCAGCCTCATCAAAGCTTCTGCCATTTTTCTTTGTAATAGCTCAAAATATGGCTCAATAAGAAGGGCCGAAGGGGGTCTATGATTTTTAGGCTTTTCAGGCAATTTCCCGTATTTAATTGTTGGATAGGCCACTCTGGTTCTCTACCAAGATGCTCAAAATTCAAAATTATTGAAATTCTTCGGTTCTTTTTCACAAATTTAAGCTTTTTTTTGGAGTTTAGGGGGTCAACTCAGGGGGTTGTGGGTTAGGCCACTCTGGTTCTCACCCCGGCCCTTTAGCTGCATGCTCTATTTTAAACTTGAATGCTCTGTATGCTTGACTGTTCTATGCCTATAGGCGGTAAGGATCAATATTAATTGCCTGCATGTTTGCAGTTACTCCGTGCACCTACGCTCAATTAAAGTGACATATTTCTTGTGACGTCACATACCAGGCCCTCTCCCTCGTTCAATATACAAGAGGTTGTACACCAATAACTCCGAATAAATTTGGTTTCCATTAGTAACGGACAGTGCTAGGACTCCCAAATTAATTTTTGCATCTATACTGTAGAACTGCATGCATGTTTTCTGTGAGATTGTTTTGATGGGCTGTTTAGTTTATGAGCTATCAACAGTTTTTATTCAATCAATTATGTGCAAGTACTCACTGGAGCAGTTTGAATACATTTTGGAAATATACTCNGAACCATGATAAGATATTACAATGCAACATAGATATTGTCAAGTACTATATATGCAGCATTTGTAAGTGTGACAAGTTGTAGTACCCCCTTAAAGCAACCAGGTTATTTTGTACTGATACATATAAGTTAACTATCATGATAATCCTGTTTGATTGCGTGAAGATATCTAGTGTTAACTAAATTAAGGCGATCCTCATAAGCTGTGCTAAGTTGCTGTCTGATTGACTCAAATGGCCTAAAATGAGCCCTAAAATGCAGGAAGGGGGGGGGGGGAAGGGGGCATGCCCGCAAACCCCCCCTAGTAAGAGGTGCTTCTCCCCCCCCCCCAGAGCCTAAAATCCTGTATGAAATCCTGATGATATGAACCTTTCGCAAAAAATGGTTTCTTTGATCACTTTTCATAGGAATCATGTTTATTCATCTGAATCATGTGCGCTCAGGCACGAAGCTGTTCTGGTGTGTACTTCCTTTTTGTTTTCTGTTCAACTTTTTTTAGTATTTCAACATACTTTCGCTTTTTTCCCTGCATGGCTCAAGTCTGAAGAATTCTTTAATCATAAAACTATAGTTTTCTTCCCTCATATACTTGATACATGCTAGCTAAATTAAGTGCTGACTATATTAGTAATCTCCTTCTGCTTCCCTTTTACTCCATGTCCAGGAATAATAATTATTATATCCAAATGATAGTCGTATGTTGTTTGAATCGTTAAGATCACTACCAAATGAATCCTTTAAATTTTTCATTCAACTCTCCACATTAGACTTTTTTGAAACTCTTTCACAACAAAGCCACCTTCATTCAATTGGATTGATAGTTTTAACCTGATACATTACACTCAGTGATGAACTACTTGCGGCATTTTCAAGGTCACCCTGTAAAATTAATCATTACACTGAGTAGTGGTTGATGTGTGGACTCACCCATGTATGATTGATATTAGTTGAAGTTTACTTACATTAATATCTCTTTCTTCCTCAGAGTCATCATCAGACAGTATAACTTGCTCATCAAACTAGTGTATCATGTCAGTATAAAAAATTCTAATAAATGCACACTACAATGACAGCTATAGTATTACTTAGCTATAGCTACTTCAGAATCTGATTGATTAGTAGTCTATTGGCAGTGTTGTCTAGGAACAGAATCCACATTAAAATTAAGAGAATAAGACTGGTCACATAAAGTTGCACTTCCAGATTGACACAGAAAGCCTGTGGAACAGTAGGCAGCAGAACTCAGAGATGGGCTATAGTAGTACGAATTCCAGTAACAGTCAGGCCCATACTAGGGCACAAAGTTAGGCAGAGGTGACAAATTCGAGCCTGATTTGTCCATGTCAGTGTATAGCTCAGAAATTATATAATCTGGTTTCTACCTGGGTACCTGCCATATGATAATCGTATTCAAGATATACGGCCGGTTCGGATGCACATATTCACAGCATATGCATGGGGACACGACGTGTTCAAAAAATAACAGTACATGCAAAGCGTAACACGAGCGTAGAATGGAATGATATCGGTAACTTTATTTTGACTCATACTGTACCTGTAGTATCTGGAGTTCCCCAATGTTTGGTGCTGGGGCCACTGCTATTTATCTGCATGCTATATTAATGAAGTTACTTTTGTGATCTCAAGCAGCAGTGAGATTAACCTATTTGCTGACGATATTATTCTCTATTGAATTATAAGGTCTCCAGCTGACTCTGTCTTTCTACAGTCAGATATTAATTGTGTCTCTTCGTGCATACAAAGGAAGTTACTACGAAGGAAGTTACTACGATTCAATGCAAACAAGTGCATGTAGGCAGCTATTAATCTCAAGGAAGAGATCTAGAATGTCCTCTTTGACTCCGCTTTGACTATTAAAACTGAGCTAGCTAAGAATGGTTAGATGCCAAGACTTCTCAGTGAACAATGAAGTACCACTGAAGACTAGCATGGCATACTGAACTGAGACTGCTGCATGGCAAGCAGTTAAGTGCTATAGCGAAATGCTCAGTATAGCACATCATGAGAGTATAACAACTAACTTATTACCTATAAGCTTGATGAACTGAGGGTCTCTATTGATTTGTACAATCCCCATATCATGTGTGTTGTAGAGTCTTGGTTGTGTACTGAGATATCTGACAGTGAACTGTCTATCCCGGGATTTCCAATCTTTAGAAAAGATAGAAATCGTCATGGAGGAGGTGTGCTAATTAATTTTTGTATCAGACATGTTTTCTTTATTACCTATTACATTGACACACACCTTCGATAGAACATAATTACCAAGAGATATTAAACATTCTAGTCCACTTCAAGCGTTGTAGTTTTTGTTATGGTACTCTTCTATCGACCACCTAGTTCCTCCAGAGATATTTTTGAAGCTCTTAGTTTGTACTTTCAGTCTGTGCTTTATAGAAACAGTTCCACCCCTGGCAAACTCAGATCTCAAACTGAATAGGAAAGCCCAGAAAAGTTAAGAAAACACAGAAACGTCTTGTTTGGAGGTATTTGCATGCAGACTGGAACAGAGCCTGTGAGCTAATTGACTGGGACTCAACTTTGTCTGATGACGTGGAGCTGGCATGGACACTGTGGCAAGACAAATTTATGTTTGTAATGTAGAAAACCATCCCTAATAGTCTTTTATACCTGCTCACAAGAATCTACCATGGTTTAACAAGTCTATCATCCGTTCTATCAGAACGAAAGAAATTAATGCCTTATTCAAAAGAGCCAAAAAACCAGGAAACTTCCATCACTACAAGCTAGCTTGTTTGCAATAAACACAAGCAATGATTAGGAGAGCTAAGAAGAATACTTTCAGAAACTTAACCCGAGGAATCCTAAAGAATTTGGGAAAGCTGTCAAAATATATCAATAAGAACAAAGGTAGCATACCCACTCTAACTGTAGATGGGAATGTCTACCAAAGCAATCTGGAAAAGGCAAATATACTACTCATGCTTCAACTCTGCATTTCCTTCTCTCCTAGCAAGCAAGGTGGATCACCAATGCACTCCAGGGTGCTACGATATCACTATCTGTGAAGCAGAAATATGTGACCATGTACTGAAACTAGATGCATCTAAAGCAAGTGGAGGAGATGGTATCTCTGCAAAGATGCTCAGAAACGCTGCATCAAGTATAGCTCCAAGCTATATATTCAAATTATCCCTTACCTCTGGACAACTCCCACTTCAATGGAAATATAATTGTCCCCATACCAAAAGATGCTAAACCATCTACTCCCTCCAGCTTCAGACCAATTTCACTGCTTCTAATTTATATGTAAGGTTTTGGAGCAACATGTATTCCTTATTAATGGATCACATTCAGACATTTCATCTGCTGTATCAATGGGGTAACCGTGCAGCTGTCACAACTCTGCTTCAATACACAAATGAGTGGTTCAAGGCCCTCGAAGAAGTTAAAGTGATTTGTACGGTATTCTTCGACCTTAGAAAAGCATTTGATTCAGTCCCCCATGCTCCACTAATGAGTAAGGTTATTGATCTTGGCTTGGACAGTAATGTCATCAACTGGTTAGAAAATTATTTAACAGACAGGTATCAAGCTGTGGTTGTAGATGGCTCAGAGTCTGATACAGTACCAGTGCTCTCTGGTGTTCCACAAAGATCAGTATTAGGCCTTCTACTCCTTTTAATTTATATACTTTTAGATGACATTTCTGAAGTAATTACAACATTATCTACCACCAAAGTCAACTTATTTATGTATGACATTCTCCTTTATAAAGTAATTACCAATGCAATGGACTTTCAAGTAATACAGGAAGCAATTAGTCTAATTTATCAAAGAGCTAGTGCAAACCACATGACATTCAATCAAACCAAGTGTAAATACATGATAGTCTCTCATAACCCACACTCCCACCATCATTACTGCAGCTACATGACACTTTCCTGGAGAAGATGGAGTCAAAAGTATTTGGGAGTGATTCTTTCTGACAATCTCACTTGGGCCACCCATGTAGACAACATTTTTTCTAAAGCAATGAAAATCCTTGGGTTGCTGTACCGGAGATTCTATGGTTCTGCAAATAGTGATTCCCTTAAGCAGCTCTCTCTCAGTCTGGTGCGACCCCACTTGGAGTATGCATAGTTGCTAACCTTCAACTAAACACTATAGCAATTGAACTGAGAGTCCACAACAAAGCAGGCTATCTAGTAGATGCCGAGGCTCTTACTATAGTCACATCATGATGAGATTAAACTCTGAAGAACGACAATTAAACACTTATGAAGCTCCTATTATATTAAAAGAATACTCTGCAATGAGAAATTATTTATGCATGTAACTATACTGTGATCAGATGCTATTAGTTCGACCATACACCCAACCAAAATCATCTGGCTTGCTCATGCTCGCTCCAAATGATGCATTTCATCGCCTAGTACAAAACAAAATTTTATGCATATTCCACTACAGGTCAAATCTGGAGTTGAGTTAAAATATGAATATAATATTCCCAGTACGGTAGTACTGGGTACATAGGAATGGCACGGATGGCCCATTAGCGCAATACAAATATTCACGCGAATAACTCTGCAAAAACTGAGCGCTTGGCACTAAAAGGCTTCTCAAGCTACTATTTAGCTCATTCTCTTTCTAACAAGCCCAAAAACATGGCCTAAAACCATCGCTAAAGTACCAAACTAAAATGTGCCAAACCTCCAATTTTCTCCATCTTCTTCTTCTTCTTCCGCTTCTTCTTCTTCTATGTTATTTCGGCGTTTCTCGAAGACTGTTCACTTTCAGAAGCTGATTCTTGAACGAATATACTTAGTTTCTTTGTCTTCACCCGCTTTTGATATCGCCTGCTCGTGTCTCTCATCTAGTGGCTAGATACAAGGCGAAAAGCGCCTTCTCCGTATGGCAGAGCTATAATATCCATGGGCAGCCATTCATTTCTACATTCATGCATAAATTCATAAGCTTCTTGAAAATTTCAATGACGACCCTTTCCAGATAGGCAGGTGTGCGTTATTTGGAATTTGGATATTCGCTTCCTGCCTGCAATACCTGAAATTACTGGTTGTGCTGAACTCTCTGTAACTTTTCAGTCTTCAATATTTAGGAGGTGAATACTTTGTTACACTTATTATGTACTAGTTGTCACTATAACAAGATGTGCAAAGCAAGTACATTGTTAAAATCCAGCCTCAGCTCCCGCTGACTCAGATGCTCAAACTCAATCACTGATAGCATAGCTAAATATCCATACTGATAGTGTACAAGTAACTACCATATACATGCACACTCAAATAAGATTCGTAGAATTATGAAAAAATGAGATCAAACAAGTGAAACATTACCAGATATCGACGGTCATTTCAATTTTTCTTGAACTCAATTTCGAATAAATAGATCAGATAATTTTGCATTGCTTACCATACGGGAGTAATCTTTGTCTCTCCGTACGCGCTACAGCTGATACCCTATCAAGATTGCCAAGGGCTAAAGTGTAAGACTAATGCTTCGTGATTTTCCCAGGTACTATAAATGGACTGCTCACTGCACGCAGAATTTGCCATTTCAGCATTTATAGCACAAGGTCATGCCCTTATTACGTAATTGACACTGCAGAGAATTTTAAATTATTTGAACTTTCAACGATAATTTTTAGCCAATCACAAAAAATTTGCCAACTTGCCAGGGTCCATTTCTAAATTTGAAGATGTAATGACACGCTCACACTTATTTTTTTCTCGGGTAAGCGTGTCCAGAATTTGCCAATCAGTTCTAAACATGCAGGAAATTTGGCTGTTTATGAACTATGATGTCATTTACAATGATGTCATACAATTAAATTGCTGACTAAGCATTTTCGCCAAAGTTTGAGTTCTGTCTCTCTGGCTGTCCAAGCCCAATTAGAAGACTTTTTTCATGTTGTTTAAGCTTCTTAGATGTTGCAGAATAAAAACAAGAGCTTAAATCGTGATTTTAGAGAGCTTGGAAATTTAATGAGATTCATGATATTAATTTATGCATGTAGATGAACAACTAATACATAAATGTGGGCGTTTCTTGCAATGTCCTCTATTTGTATTGCAATTTCTGGTAATGAAAAACATTGGAAATGTAATGAGACATAGGAATGGCCAAATCGTAAAAAGAAAGCAAACAAGATGGAATGGCTGTTTGAGTGTGTAAAGAATTATTCCTATGGGCAACATGAGGGACTTGACATAAAAAGAGAGTACTACATGCAGCCCACACAGGAATGATTCTGCACACACTCAAACAGCCATTCCATCTTGTTTGCTTTCTTTTTACGATTTGGCCATTCCTATGTCTCATTACATTTCCAATGTTTTTTTCACTTGTTATATATGAGCTTCATTTATAGTCTGACGGACATGCATGTCAGTTGGCTAATGATTCTGAGTCAATAGTCATGCAATCACTTGGCTAATTGGTGGATGAAGTATCAGTAGGCATGGAAGCAATTGAGTATAGCTATAATCTACTGTATGGGTCAATGCAAAGTTTCTGTTAGAAACAGTATGGAGCAGCTGTGTATTTTGACTATTACTATTCACTATTACTATTGTAGGTTTTTAAAGGGAGGCTGACATGCAAAAAATTTTTTGCACCATAATGTACTTTAAGTGGTGTAAGTTAGAGGAAAAATAGTCAAAAAAAATCTCAAAAAATTCTAAAGCAGTAAAAACTTGCATGATTTAAAGTGAGCTGAATCCTCCAGGAAAGGCAAATTTCTCTATTTCCTGTTTGGGTGGAGCTACTACGTGACGTCACGGTGGGAACGTTTTCTACGTGCATTTAGTATCTAACTGTAATGGCTGAACATAGTTCTTCCTCGAGCCACAGCTCTGCTATTGACAACAACAACGATGATTCAAGTGCATGCTGTAATGTTTTGAGCTTTGGTTATTCATCCTCTCCCTTTGAAAGCCACAACAGCGCTTCAGATAGTGATGGAAGCTCACACAGAATTGAGCCATACTTGTATGAGCCATTCGGCTGCTGGAAGTGACAGCAGTGGAGACTCTGGAGATTCATCTGACGAAGATGCAAGACAGGACAGGCTAGGAAGCACTGATTAGTGAGTCTATCAGCTATAATTTTCATACATTTTGTTTATAAATATATTTATGTGGACAATTATAGCTCAGGTGTGACTGTGTGCTGCAAAAAAATCTCTGTGACAAGGTGGAAGCTGAATCAGACACAGTCAATTGTATAATCAAACATGAGGTGTTTAGTGCTGTATGCCTTAATGTTTGGGTTATACAAACTTGCTTCTTCACCTACCAATATCTGTAACTGTGGTACACGAGAAACACACTGACATGAGTGAGTGAGCTCAGTGTGCTCCCAGTATTTTGTTCCCACACCAAATGAGCACTCTAGTAGTAGGTTAGTTGTGTGTTCTGTATCAATGCTTCCAGGCTGACTGGCATAGCCTGATACTAGCTACAGCTGAGGATTCAATTTACAAGTACTACAAGCGTCAAAGTATATCCAATGAATTTCTAAACAGAGGTTTGTATAACTAGGCTGACCATAGCTCAATACATCCATAGTTGCAGCTGGCTAGAATTTGCCAGGCTGACACCTCTCAGTGGACCGTGCTGGTCATAGGCCACGCATAATGATACATGTTTAGTTGTTCATGCTAGTTGGGTGCACCGAGGCTTATGCACCTTGGTGCTTTTATATTATAGGTGGCCTGCTTGATGATCTCTTTCGATATTGAAGTCAGTACTACAGGCTGACAGTGAGCCTTCCGCTCAGAACTTGGTCCTGCACTAGATACTTGGTGGACCTCAGGAATATAGTTGGAATGGCATCAGATTTATGTCTTCTTCTCTTCTGCATGCCCATCAGATCTGGTCAGAGAAGTCAGGCTCAACTGAAACAGGTATTAACCTTAAAATGGTCTCTGGACCTGACCAATTTGCTCTAGTTCTCTGTATTTGTTTCACCCATTTGCAACATACAACAGGATCTTTGGGAACTTAAAAAGACTGATACGTATCTTCACTATATGTGTTAGAACATTCTGCAGCAACTCAGCGCTTCACTATGGGGGCTAGAAAACAGCAACTAGGCTATGCCTTTGTGTTTCTTTGCACTGAACTCGTTCCCCCCGTGACGTCACATGTAAACCCCGCCCATCAAGGAAATGCATTGCAATTTCATTTTGCAGAGATTTTTTAGCTCTATTCTTGGGGTTATTGTCCACTGTAGACTTGCAATTAAAAAAAAACAAGCCTGATATTCCAAATGTACACCACCTGAGCTACAGTTTGATACCTAAAAAATATTTTTTTCAGTTTTTCATGTCAGCCCCCCTTTTACGTACTAGACTTGTTGCTACATAAACTGTACTGTTGAATTGTAGTCATAAGACTTTAAGAGCCTGGAGTGATCATCAATGTCTTATGATAAACTTAGCTCCTACAATTGTATTGTTACTTTCTAAACACAGAACTAAACCAAACTTTATTAGGGTTAAAGTGTAACACGAACTTAAAATGGAACAGTAGTGGGAACTTTGTTTTGATCCATACTGTATAACACTTGGGCATAAAAATAACGTCATTGTACACCAAAATTAAGAGTCTTGCCTCTTTCCATTCCTTTTTACAACACTGCCACACTACAAATTTTTATAAAATTTTTATTACTCAATACTATAAAGTGCTCAATTACATAAAGACTATCCGAGACTCTGATTAGTCTCCACCCAGGTGAAATTTAAAACAGCCCGTGGAAATCTGCGGTTGTGCAGTTTACCAGTTAATTGTTGTAGTTTCGCACACTGCATGAAACCACCAAATACCCACGTGGCGTAGTTTTTGTGCTAGCCACGGTTTACAGGGATTATTTCACAGCTTTCATGGTGATAAAGGAAAAGACTAAGCTACATAGCTCTTCTAGCCTAGATTAAAGCCATGTATGCTAGGTTTGCCGATTCACAGATATACAGAAATTTTTTTTGCTATACACTGCTACAACAGTGATTATTTCTTACATTAACATATATGCCAGTTTGAAAAAGCTTATTTTGGCTTACCATAGTCCAAAATAGAGTCTTGGACAGAGAAAAACAGCTATAACTGTACTTACAAATGCTACGATTTTGCTGTGTCAGCTCAAGAGTCAGAGCTCTTAGACTAGTCTTGTAGCTCAGGTGCTTTGTGTGCGCTGTAAGTAGTCATATCTACGCTCCTTACAAAGGTGTTAGCAATTGCTAGCTAGTTTTCTCTGTGGTTTACTGGTAGTAAAAGTAGCAATGCATGGTAAGTGATGACACACAGCGGAATACCACTAGTGAAATACTGTGGTTTACCACATATTTCTGCGATTTTAGTGTGGATTTCTGCTCTCATTTCCACCCGGGTATATATACAAAAAAGAAACAGGCAAGCTTGCAGAAATGTTAAATGTGGACGTGATTCTTGCAAATCACATGGTCTATTAACAATCTCTACCAGGAGATTTGTAAGCACTGGCTCTTAGACGCCTGCATATATAGTGCACAGGCATTCTAGCTTTTCCAGATGCATGTGACCGTTTAGAGAGCTTTGCTCTGCGGAAGCAAGAGAGTTTGCATTTTTGCATTTATTTGTGTGTGTGTGTGTGTGTGTGTGTGTGTGTGTGTGTGTGTGTGTGTGTGTGTGTGTGTGTGTGTGTGTGTGTGTGTGTGTGTNAGGCTAGGAAGCACTGATTGGTGAGTCTATCAGCTATAATTTTCATACATTTTGTTTATAAATATTAATTTTATGTGGACAAGTATAGCTTAGGTGTGACTGCATGTGTGCTGCAAAAAAAAATCTCTGTGACAAGATGGAAGCTGAATCAGACACAGTCAATTGTATAATCAAACATGAGGTGTTTAGTGCTGTATGCCTTAATATTTGGGTTATACAAACTTGCTTCTTCACCTACCGATATCTGTGACTGTGGTACACGAGAAAGTGAGTGAGTTAACCAAAATAGTATTATTATACCTATTGTACATTAGTTTACTAACTGCTTTTCATTATCTTTTCAGGCAATACAGGTTTACTGCTTACTGACAGCTAATCTACACTGCTGGAGGTGGTTAGGAAGGACTGAGAATGAGTTACGTTACGTACCTAGTTGTGCTGTCTCAAAAATATCTAGCTACTGATGGGCTTTATATTGGATTCAAGTACCCACGACTAATATAACTGAACAGTGACACCATTCAAACTGTTCATCATGCACATGTCAACTTGAACAATGGCCCAAATTGTTCAAATGAGAATCTAATAATTACAAATTTAATGTCATGACTTGATGGCAGTAGACTTATCAACCTGAGGTCCGTCCTAGCTACTGGCTACTGAGAGGAGCTGGGGTCAAAGTGGTTTGATACTGATTCCCTCTACATCGTCTAATGCATATGGTTGCTTTCATATAGGTACATCAACGTATTCTGCAACAGAATGCACATCTGGCTTGATTTTTACCTACAGACCTACGCACATCTGGCTTGATTTTTACCTACAGACCTATAAGTAAAAAATATTAGCTATGTCTGTTAGAGTGGATTAGCACTGACTGTAAATTCTATTAGTTAACAAAAAAACCTGTAATGCTAAGTACGTCATGCTTTGCATAACAACAGAACTAATTTAATTATGTCCTGCTGCTGGTTTGAAACCTGAGTCCCTTTCTGGGGTAACTTAAACTCCAGTATCACATTGGAGCTGGGATGCTGCTTCCTCAGATGCTATACTTGTCTCTTGTGTGGGTTCTGGTTCATGATCCAGTAATGCAGTTAGTATCTAGTACATGTATTAGACATGGTCACAGTGAATACCAGCTTGAAACTTGAATATTTTAAATTCTGTCCTGTATATATACATCGTAAGATCTACTAGGTTTACTCTCTCTCTTCATAAGCAGCTCTGAGTCTGCCACTTTGAACTATCAATGGATATAGGTGGCCTGCTTGATGATCTCTTTCAATAAATTGAAGTCAGTACTACACAGGCTGAGCCTTCTCAAAACTTGGTCCTGCACTGACTCACTTGGTGGACCTCTGGAATATAGTTGGAATGGCATCATATTTATGTCTTCTTCTCTTCTGCATGCCCCTCAGATCTGATCAGAGATTCTGAAGTCAGGCTCAACTGAAACAGGTAACCTCAAAATGGTTTCTGGACCTGACCAATTTGCTCTTGTTCTCTGTATTTGTTTCACCCATTTGCAACATATAACAGGATTTTTGGGAACTTAAAAGACTGACATCTTCACAATATGTGTTAGAACATCCTGCAGCAACTCAGCGCTTCACTATGGGGGCTAGAAAACAGCAACTAGGCTATGCTTTGTGCTTCTTTGCGCTGAACTCGTTCCCCCTGTGACGTCACACGTAAACCCCGCCCATCAAGGAAATACATTGCAATCTCATTTTGCAGTGATTTTTNTTTTACCTTCTTTGTACTGAATTGAGTAGTAGTATCCACTAAGTAGTAATGCCCACCTCTGAATCCTACCAGAAGCCATTGTTGGAGTCGTTCGAGATTCGCTGAAAATGTGTGTCAGAGGTTTGTGATCTGTTTTGATCGAGAATGCTCTCCCAAATAAGTATTGGTGGTACTTTTTCATGCCGAAAACTATGGCTAAAGCCTCTTTGTCTAGATGAGCATAATTACGTTCAGCTTTCGTCAGGCTCCATGATGCAAATCCCACTGGTCTCTCTGAGCCATCTGGCATTTGATGAGACAACACTGCCCCTACTCCATATGGTGAGGCATCGCACGATAGCACCAGTGGTAGTTGATCATCAAAATGCACCAAGACGTTGGACGACTTCAGGTGGTTCTTTACTGCCTCAAATGCTTTGTCTTGCTCCGTCGACCACATCCAAACTGCATGCTTTCTTAGCAGCTGGTATAGTGGAGCCAGCGTTGTTGCTAGATCTGGCAAAAACTTTGAATAGTAATTGACCAGGCCTAAGAAGGATCTGAGCTCTGCCACACTCCTAGGCGTTGGAGCATCGACAATTGCTTTGACTTTCAAATCTGAGGTGTGCAGTCCTGTGGCACTGATGACATGGCCCAGATAGTCTATGGATGGCAGGAGAAAGGCACATTTCTCTCTTTTTAAGCGCATACCAGCCTCACTCAGCCGGTGAAGAACCTCTCTCAGGTTATCCAGATGTTCCTGGTCTGTCCGACCCGTGACAAGGATGTCATCAATATAAACTCAAACTCCTGGAATGCCTTGCAGTAGGTTTTCCATTACTCTCTGAAATATTGCCGGCGCTGAGGAGACGCCAAAGGGCAATCTGTTATACTGAAACAACCCTTTATGGGTGTTGATTGTGACGAATTTCTTAGACTCCTCATCCAATTCTACTTGCATGTAAGCATGTGACAAATCCAACTTAGAGAATGTCTTTCCTCCAGAGAGAGATGAAAACAATTCCTCGATTCTGGGAATGGGGTACTTGTCTACCTTGGCCACCTGATTCACCGTGACTTTATAGTCCCCACACACTCTGACTGTACTGTCACTCTTCAACACAGGTACAATTGGGGCTGAAAACTGTACTGGCTGGATTATCCCTTGCTTTTGCAACCTCTCGAGTTCCACCTCGACTTTCTTTCGTGGGGCAAATGGAACCGACCTGGCTCTATGAAACTTTGGCTGGGCTTCAGGATCAACATAGATCTTGGCCTTGACACCATTGACTGTGCCTAGCTCTTCTCGGAACACTTCCTGGTGTTCATCTAGTACTTCTTTGAGTGAACTTGCCATTCTCACCCGAAAAATGTTCTGCCAGTCCAATGTCAGTACCGATAGCCAGTCACGTCCCATCAGGGTTGGGCCTCTCCCTTCAGTAATGATCAGCGATAGAATTGCAGATTGGTCCTTGTAGTTGACCGTCACTGTCGTAGACCCCATGACCTTAACTTCCTCTCCTGTATAGGTTTGGAGCTTGACTGTTGATGGCTGCAGCTCCAGGCTGGACTCCCCTACTTGAAGTTCACGGAATGTCTCCTCTCCCATGAGTGACACTGATACTCCTGTGTCCACTTCCATGTTGGTTGCCTTGCCGTTTAGCACAACCTCAACTGTATATGGGTTGGGTCTTGCACTGCTGACACGAAATGTCTCATACATATCTGCATCATCACCCTCTTTCTCGTCCATTACAATGTTAGTCTGTTCTTGTTTCTGTCTCTGGTCACCTTTCTTATGGCCAAGTGACCCTTCTTTTTGCAGAAATGGCATGGGTAGTCTTTGAAGTTACACCGAGCAGGGTCATGTTTGCCTCCACACCTGTAGCATTCAGTTGAAGAGCTTTTCTTGCCACCCCTAGTTTGGCATTGGCTACTCACTTTGTTTACAACTTTGTCCGCCTCTGTGGGGTCAGTCGCACTCCTTTGTTTGGATTGTAAGCGTCTAGCATCACGCTCTGCGGTTTCAGCTGCCAAAGCCACTTCTAGGGCTTTCTGAAAGGTCAGCTCTGCCTCCTGTAGTAGGCGGCGTTGTACTCTCCTGTTAGCGATCCCACAAACCACACGATCACAATCATAGAAGTTCGTTTAGGGCTTCGCCGTATTCGCAATACTCTGCGAGTTTTCGCAACCCTGCAACAAATTCCGTCACCGTTTCCCCGTCTTCTTGACATCTTGTGTTGAACTCGTACCGCTTTACGATAGAGGAAGGTTTAGGGTTGTAGTGCTTAGTTGCCTTTTCCACCAATTGTTCAAAGGTAAAGTCTGTGGGCTTCTGTGGAGATACCAGGGTCTTGATGAGGCGATACGTAGTTGGTCCTACTCCATTGAGGAGGATCGCTCGTTTCTTCGCAGCATCCGTGATGCTATTGGCCACAAAATACAGTTCAAGCCGCTAGGAATACTCGCTCCACTCTTCATGAGTACGGTCAAATGGTGTTACTACCCCGTGTAGACAGGTGTGGCGGTGGCTGCCGTAGTCTCCTCGCCTCCCCCGGTTCGTTCTTCTTCACCTGGCATTGTCTGCTCTTGAGCTCAGGTTTTAATCCTCGTCGCCAATTGTTGTGTTTGTTCAACCTCTAGCTATCAGTTCAACAGGTTTTATATCAAATCTCTTTATTGAGCTCAAACACACGAAAGATATATTACACACACAACTGCACAACTTAAGAACACACGCAACATCCGACATGATCACAAAACGGAAGTAAACATAACCATTACGTAAGACATTAACCAAAGCACATACACTACAGTGGCTAACTTCCCAGTTCCTACATCTGTGACAGCTGTCTGACAGTTTTTAGGTTTGACATCATTCTATAGACGCTTCATCCAGAATTTTGCAAAGATTGCTGGAGTTCAGGTGGGATGGTGATTGTCAACACGCTTTTGACTAGCTAAGAGTCACCTTGTCACAGCTCCCATACTTGTGTATCCATATTTCGAGAAGACATTTGTGGTTGATGATCATGAGACAGTGGATCCCCCCTCGGCCTCATGACAGAGTGAGCACTACTCCGTGCGTTCCAGGGTTGACCCTCCGAAACGTCTGCTGGGTGTCCAAGCTCGGGACGAGCTTCAAGAGAGCGGAGGGTTATGTGACGAATTAAACTTTTGAACTGTGAACTTTAGTACTTTGATATTAGTGTAACTTGAGTAATAATGTAAGTGTGATTGAGTGTGTATTGTGCAAGTTGCAAGGAAAGATAATTTGTTTATAAAGTGTAATAGCACTTAGTAGCGGCTAGATTTAAGCGAAGCGCTACTGTTGAGAGCTCTTCCTTGGTGGAGTCTAACACTGGGAACATGCAGACGAATAGTATAGCTCACACTTGAGAGTCAGTTGTCAAAAAATGTTATAGATATNATTGCATACAAAATTATTACAGTGGTTGCGTGTATGGTACATAATTATACTATTACACAATGAATAGAACCTAACATGTTACATGCATGCATATTATAATAAACATTCCAACCTTGTGGTGTCAACATTGATGCCATTATCTTTACACTCATTTGGGAGAATTTTCTTCTAGCCAAGGACGTCAGTTGCAGAACAGAAAGTGGGCGTGTGTAACCCTTCAGCCTGAATGTGTTGAACTCTCCATTACTAACAAATCCTAAGCAAAAGGAAGTTTTTCACATAAATAATTTTAATAATAATTTTCTCAAATGATAAAGCATACCTTCAACTTTCATTCCACAACTATGCATTTCTTCCACGACCAAATTTATATGTTTCTGAGCAGCAGTCTCGTTCAGTCCTTCATAAGCTAGACAACACACCGGAAGAGCATGGGGTTTCCTACTCCTGTCACTTGGGCTCATCATCGTAACAATTATATGTGTTGCAGGCACTCTGCGATAACAGGAGACAGCCATAACATGATCTTTCAAATGTTGGCGTACTTTTGAAAGCAAAGGATTGATAACACCAACTCTTCAGTCTTCTCCTTCAATCCAATAACATCTACACGCAACAGTCTCCATTGTTGATGAAGTTGTGATAACTCATCAACTGTCCATCCAAGACTGTACAATATACGATCAGTTGTGGTAGGTGTAGTCAACTTGTTCTCGTACTCGGTTTGTGCTTTTGATAGAGGTAATGAAAGTGGAAGAGTCAATTACAGTAACAGGATCACAAATCAATTTGAATTTACTGGAATACCTGTGACAATGAATAGCCTATCTTCTTCGAGTTGCACATATACAGCTTGCACCCTCAGACAGACTTTCAAAAACCAGACTCTCCACCAGCTGAAGCCTCTTCATGTAATCACGATGTTCTTTTTGTACAGTTCTGTCTCGATCCCATATCCATGTGACAATGTTAATTTGTTTATTAGTTATGTTAATTTGTGTATTAGTTAGTTATTGAACTTGCAAGTTTGAACTCCATAAATGGACATTTGCTGTATGCAAAACATATTTTTGCTGGTTTACCAGCTGCAGGAACAATTAACGATATCATCCATTTACATACTTCCTAGTCTTGTAGTACTTTAATTATTTGTATCACATGTTTCCTGATTTGTGCAATGCTATGTATAGTCAGCTGATCTTTTCACTTTTGTGTCATCTTTTATTTAGTACTTTTAATAAGCTTAGATCACCTCACTAATTTGCTGACACTGTCTGTATGGTTGATGTTTCTAGAACTTTCTTGTAATTAGGATATAGGAATTTAATGTATGTTGCATCCACTATATAAGCTGTCCTGTTGCTGTACACATTTGTCACATAATTCACTTTGAGCTGTGACTGTCAATATAATTGCTATTCTCTTACTGGGAAACGGCCACGTTACATTGGCGTAGTCGGCAGGACCTATCACTGAATCCACGAATTGAACTGGAATTATCATGGCTACGAGACCTCTAGTATTGCCCAACCCCTTCACCGGCGAGGGTAGCTGGGAACAGTGGAGCTACCATTTCAATAGTATCGCCACAGTTAACGGTTGGGGTGATGCAGCCAAGCTGAAATGGTTGAAAGTACGCCTTACTAGCCGAGCACAGACAGCACTACAACGGCTTTCGGCAGACACTCTAGCCAGCCTTGAGCTGACGAAGAAAGCATTAAAGGATCAATTTGAACCATCAAGCAGGAAGACGTACGAGATATCAAGCCGAATTGCAGACGAGGAAGCAGAAGAAGGATGAAAGTTGGGCGGATCTGGCCGAAGATTTACGACTCTTGGCAGATAAAGCATATCCCGAAATGGAGAATAAGGCCAGGGAACGGCTAGCATTGAATGCCTACCTATCCCTAATAGATAATCCGCATGTGGCATTTGGAGTGAGGCAGAAGACTCCAGAGACGTTGGACGCAGCCGTGACAGCCACGCTGGAGCTGGAATCGTACCTCACCCCAAGTTGATGGTGTCGAGCGTGGAAGTGACCCCACAGAACCATACCAGTGTTGGTGCTGTAAGTACCCATGTGTCTAATGATAAGCTAGCTGCTATGTTCGAGAAGTTAGCTGAAAGGTTTGATAGGCTGGAGGCTGCCTACGAGAGCTAGCAGAGACCCCCACAGCCAAGGCAGAGAGGGAGCAGTGGAGGTGCAAGAGAGAGAAGAGCACAAGACCTTACCTGCTGGAATTGCGGAAAGTTGGGACACGCAGTGTCGCCTGCCTAAACCAGGGCAGTAGGGAAACTAGATGCCTCCTGTGTGAAGAGTCGAATGCAGGAGGATGGAAAAGAAATGACTCATAGTACTGTATGTATTGCTGTTAGTATAGATGATACACATTCTACACATTTAACAGAAGCCCCCTTGATGATCTCGGTAGTCACACCCACTGGAGGACTGCATGTGGATGGCCTAGTCGGGGGAGTCTCTGCCTCGCTTTTGGTGGATACAGGAGCAGCAGTAACTTTGTTGCAAAAGGACATTTGGGACAAGGTGGAGTCTGCAGGGAACAAAGCAACACAGGAACTGCAGCCATGGTCTGGGCCCCCACTAGTTGGTGTTGATGGCACTCATCTGCAGGTGTATGGTCAAGCCTGCGTCAAGCTCTCTTTGGAAGGAAATTCCTACTCAACTGACATTGTTGTGGTAAGTCCCCTAACTACTGAAGCAATATTGGGGCTAGATTTTCTCAAGAAACACCAAGTAACAGTTGATTTGGGAAGGTTACAGCTGAAGTAGGGTGACCAGCATTCCCTAAGTAGTGTGCCTATTTCCCAAGGGAAAGCATTAATTGGGAGTATGCTTCTCCAAGAACCTGTAAAAATACCACCCCTATCAGAACAAGTTCTAAGGGCCACCGTGCAGGGGGATTTACTAACTGGCCTGTGTATTGTGGAGAAACTTGAGGGTACCACATTGCCTTGTGTATTGGCCCACACACTAGTCGAACCAAAAAACAGAAAAGTGACTATTCGACTTATGAATCCAAAGCCTGAGCCAGTTTTGATAGAAGCCAACATACAAATCGCCAACCTCGAACCTGTAGAGTTGCCAGCAGAACCCAGCGTCATAGCTAGCGTATCTGTTGGTACTGCAGAAGTACCAGAAAGCAAAAAAGAGCTGCTGTGGAGCATAGTAGAAGCTAGTGGTGCTGGCTTGACGAATGAGCAAAAAGAAGAGTTCTATGAATTGCTTCTTGAGTATCAAGACATTTTTGCTAGCTCTAATTCTGACCTGGGAAAGACGGGCAAGCTTAAACACATAATCTCCACAGGGGATACGCCCCCGATTCATTTGCAGTTAGACGAATGCCTCCACATCGTAGGACTGAAGTAAAGAAGCTGTTGACCACAATGCTTGACGACGATGTTGTTCTGCCCTCCACTAGCCCTTGGGCATCACCGATAGTCTGGTCAAAAATAAGGACAACTCATACCGTTTCTGCGTGGACTATCACAAGTTAAATGAGGTCACACACAAAGATGTATAGCCTCTTCCCTGCATTGACGAAACACTAAATACGCTAGCAGGGTCCAAATAGTTTTCAACACTTGACCTGCTCAGTGGCTATTGGCAGGTTACAGAACACTCATGGGGTGTTCTGATTAAAAACTGGGTTGGCCAGAACTACAGAGGGCTATTGCCCCGCCATATCTGGATATAAAAGCAAACAGGCTTTCCAAACAGAAAATCAATTGACGTAACAAAAATTAATAAACAAAATCGATGTAAACCACCTATAACATCACTGCTATACATTCAAACCCTCAAATATGCACACATTATAAAGTTATAAACTTGTAATGAACCTTTGAGTGCTCTGGAGTCTGGACACGCATATATACAGGGATTGCCACAACCAACAAACCTAACCAAATATTTATTGAACCAAGACCACACATGCAAGATATGAAAGTTCTAAACTAAATACCAACTCACAAACAACTATACCTAACCAAACCAACATTTTCTAACAATCCATGGACACAATAGTAAACATATCAACTTCTAATCCTAAGCAAACACCACTGCCATACGAACCATACAATCACCTATAAGAGACCAATATATGAGTATGCATTCAAACCAATGAAACTAAGAAAGAGATACAGCTGTGATTCATATGAACTTCAACCAGTCCAATTTAATTTGATAACCAAACTAAATTCCGAAAATTAAACTGTCTATACTAGAATGACTATACACATACCAAAACTATCTACCTTGATTTCTCTCTCACTATACAATTATTACAGCCAAGCCATTCACTAATTTGATTCCACAGTCAGCTGAAATCCATGCACAGAGATGCTACATATAACCAAAAAAATCATTAAAGGAATGACATATGAAAACCAGGAACCACTAAAACATTCAAGAGTGATAGGAAACCCAGCCAGAAACCTGAATGATACTATGTACCACTGAGGAACCAGAATCCATACATACCAAACGTATTGTCTTACTATCACTCCTTCCAACCACACCTTTCACCGTTCCTCCAACATAAGCCAAACTAGTAATTCAAAACTCAGCAACCTAAATTAATAACAATAATTATGCAAAACCGTGGAATCAGGATGTGCTCAACCATAATAAATTATATACACGCAACAAAAATCAGCCAATAACAAACGATAATGAGAATAGTAATAATTATTCTCTCTAAACAGACGAAACCATTCTTCACTAGCAACCACACTGATAGCTTGAGACGCTAAAAGGGTATGCTAATGCAACCATAAAAGTGCACGCATGCGCCTTAAACACGCTCTACTATATAGAAAAGAAGAAAAATCACACGATCTTCACAGTCATTACTTCCTGCTGATGAAGACTTACTGGTTGAAACGCGTTCGGGAAGACTGAACCAGAAGACTGGAGAACATCCAACCCAAGGAGAACAGGAGGCCTGAAGGCCCAATAATAATTTATGTCGAGCAAAACGGCTACCAATAGTGGACAGGAAGCCGTCCAAAATTGCTCTAAACCGGAAAGTTTAACCATTATGATACCAGCTAAAAGCCAGACTTAAAGAGATGGTCAGCCAAAAGATGCTAAACAGATCTCAAAATCTACGAGAGCATCAGCCTGGTACATATACACCACCGCCCACTCCTGGCGACCCTTTACCAACAACTACAAATGACAGCCAAAATGAGAAAGAACAGCAGAATATTATCAAGCCAATTGAATCATTCATGGTACTAGGAGAAATGCCAAACTGGGCAGATGCTTCACCAAGTGTAGAAGATATACAACCAGATAATTTCACTATACATCAAATGACACAAAACAGAGATATTAAACAAAAAGATTACAGTCATGATGAAGGCGAAAATGGAGAACAAGAGACGTCCAACGTATCGGAGAAACACCACGGTCAGAGAGAAGAAAGCATGGAACGTCATGAGTCCACAGATCACAGAGCAGCACACCAAGAACTCACTAGACGACTGGAGGAAATAAGTAAGCAAATTTACACATCTTTAATAATCTTAACTAAAGCTAACCACCACAAGAAATTCATGGAAAACTGTCTGATAGCCAGAAAGCCGCCAAGGGGCCTATCCATATGGTGCCAACCATATATTTACCATTCAAATACAGATGATTGGCCCAAAATCCAAGAAGTAACCACAATGAAACTCATAGCACTTCTAGTAAGGCACTATAGAAATGTAACCAAACAACAAAAACAAATAATCAACCAAATCCAGGATGAAATAAAAGAAATGCTGCCAATCAGCACAAATAGTCAAAACTTGATCACAGAATGGAACAAAATACACAGGAATGCACTGAACAAATAAAACCACTCAGAGAAAAACTAGAACGAAACAGACTCAAGAAACTCAAACGCCTATAGACAACGAAAATACTTTTACTCTTATATCCATTTTAATTTTGTTTGTGAAAATGATAAAAAAACTTATTGATTAAAAAAAATGTTTATTATAATTGTTGACAAACTTTTAAAGAAGCAACAATAGTAAGAAAGAAACACGCGCAGCTCCCTCTCATATTCAACCAACTAACCGCTAAAGCACTCAGGAAAAGCAATCTATACCGACACTATGGAGGCTGAATATCGGCACAGGCGCATGTAGTTCCCACCCATCCTGACTGTATCACCTAAAACCGCTTTCCCCACGACCGAAGGCCTATTTGAAAAACAAAGTCATGTTTTGTAACACGCCTGCTACTTTCCAACAACTCATGGATTTAGTTCTTGCTGGCTTGCAATGGTCTCATTGCTTAGTTTACTTGGATGATGTAATCATCCTAGGGCCAACATTCCATGACCACCTCAAAAATCTCAGACTTGTCTTTGATAGAATACGCCAGGCTAATCTAAAGCTAAAGCCTAAGAAATGCAACTTTCTGAAGCACAAAGTTCAGTACCTTGGCTACATTGTCTCTGACGAGGGAGTACAACCTGACCCTGCTAAAATTGAAAAGGTTACCATGTGGCCTACCCCTCGCAGTGTGAAAGAAGTCTAGGAATTCCCGGGCTTTGCATGGTATTATCACAAATTCATAAAATGTTTTTCAGAAATTGCTAGACTTTTGCACAAACTCACGGAACGACAAGCCTCTTTTAAATGGTCATTTGAATGGCAGCAAGCTTTTGACAGATTAAAACAACACCTCACTTCCTCACCGATCCTAGCTTACTCCGACTACAGCAAACTATTTATTCTAGACACAGATGCCAGTAACACTTGTATTGGCACCGTTTTATCACAGACGAACAACAAAGGTCGAGAGCGAGTAATTGCTTACTGTAGTAGACTACTGAGTAAACCTGAACGCCAGTATTGCGTCACAAGACGAGAACTTCTTGCTGTAGTTTTGTTCACACATCATTTCCTGCTGAGACATCAATTCCTGTTGCGTACTGACCATGGCTTAAATAATTTAAAGAACCTGAAGGACAGATGGCTAGGTGGCTCGAGAGATTGCAAGAATTTGACTTTACAATCGTGCATCGCCGAGGCAGGAAGCACACAAATGCTGACTCATTGTTTTGCCTCAGTGTGGACGAGAGAACCATGGTGAGCAAATACAAGTTGCTATCATCACCCTTTTTGCAGAGGAAGATTTTAAAAAGTTACAGCTTGACGACGCCACGGTTGGCCCAGTGCTCGAGTCCAAACTGGCTGACAGGAAGCCACCTGATGCAGAGATTAAATCGCTGAGTAGAGCTAGTCGCCGTCTCTTCCAAATTTGGGACCAACTCACAATACACAACGACAAGCTATATCGCCAGTATCTGGGAACAAATGACAAAGAGGTAACTTTGCAGCTGGTGATCCCTGAGAGCAAATTCTTTCAGAGATGCATGGAGGTGTACTTGCTGGACACCTTGGGGAAGAGAAGACGATGGAATGTGTGTGGAACGCTTCTACTGGCCGGGATACTTCAATGATGTCCGAGACTAGTGCAAGTATTGCCCTGATTGTGCTGCAACGAAGACTCCAGCACCAAAGAACAAGGCTGAATTGCAGAGTGTAAAGGTTGGTAGTCCATTACAGATGGTTGCTGTTGACATCATGGGACCGTTTCCTGAATCTAAGTCTGGAAACTCCTACATAGTTGTGGTGGGGGACTATTTTACTCGTTTGATGGAGGCTTACCCGATTCCTAATCAAGAAGCTACGGCAGTTGCTCGGGTTTTGACCAACGAATTCTTCTATCGATTCTCGCCTCCAGAGCAGCTCCATTCAGACCAGGGAAAACAATTTGAGTCTCAGTTAGTAGCTGAAGTCTGCAATCTTCTGGGTATTGTTAAAACAAGAACAACTCAATACCATCCGCATTCAGACAGTGTGATTGAGCGATTCGATCGAACATTGCTATCTATGTTACAAATTGCTGCCACGGAACACCCATTTGACTGGGAGGACCATCTCCGACCCCTGTGTATGGGTTACAACAGCAGTATACACCTTACAACTGGATTCTTCCCCTTTTACTTGATGTTTGGTAGGAGTGCACAGATGCCGATCTAGCTGATGTATGGTAAAACCCCGACAGGACCATTTCGTGTTGTGAAACGCATATCTGATACCTTGTATTGTCTACAAAATGCTCGCTCTTCCCGTCATAGAATTGTAGTCCACTTTGACAGATTGAAACCAGGTCCTGATAATATTCGCCTGGATGAGCTACCTCCGAAACAGAAAGCTTCTCCTGACACACCTGACAGGTCTGCCACACCTCTGCCTTCTGGCACTACTCTTGAAGCTGTTCCAGACGACAATGACAGTCCTCGACCAGCTGAACCATGTTATCCAAGACGTGATTGACATGCCCCTGCTTGCTTAATTTCCGTCGTTGTACACTAATATTAAATCCGGGACGAATTTTCTTCTCCGTGGGGGGCTGTGTGACAATGTTAATTTGTTTATTAGTTATGTTGATTTGTTATTAGTTAGTAATTGAACTGGTAAGCTGTACCTCCATGCTGGTAATAGAGGTTATGCTGGTTATAGAAGTAATGCTAGTAACATATCGTTCAAAATTCCTCAGGGAAATCCAATGGAAGAGGCTTCTGATAGAGCAATAGGTAATGCAGATGTAGAATGATAACTTAGCTGATTACTCAGCTTGCATTATTTTAATGTCAATAGAAAATAAATGTGTTCAATAACATAATAACAATAATAACAATAACAGTAGTATAGTAATAGCAAGATACGCATATAGGTTTGATTGGTATTAAGTGATGCAGCAACAGCATGTGTGATACTTAGACAATTAGATATTAGTTGTAAAAGTCTGGTCGTTTGCACCAACGTTTCCCACCCACAGGTTCAAAGTAGCTGGACATTTTGTCACACAGCTTATCTTTTTCATACTTTCATTTCCTTGATTTGATCCTACCTTTAGTTCCAACATTTACAGAGTCTGGACATTGGATCTCGAATGGCTGTGGCTGTTCACTGTTGACTTGTGGCATCAATGCTGCACTACCCAGTAATTCATGTCAATCCTAGAAAATACAAGTGCCAGTACCTGCATACATAGCTCACAACCATTCTGGCTGTGGCCATTATGATGCTATTGAAAATGTGACAAAAAAGACAATGTTTCACGGGATTGCCTCAATCAAAACAAACTGCTGGATGTAACTGTGGAAAAAGTCTAGAAAAAACAGCTGTCAGGTATTGAAGTTCTAATATACTGATACAGTAAGATGTGCATGTCCTAAATCAGGTACTGGGTGTAGCAGTGTATGTCATTGCAAAAACTGTAACAATCCTAAAGGGAAGAAAACCATACTTACACACCGTGCACGAAACAGAGCAAAACATCCATGCAGAAATCTATACCAAAAAGTGCATGCTTTGCTGTACAGGAGGGAGAAAATATCAAATCAGGTCCCAGATCAATTGAAGAGTTTTTTCTACTTGAAGAGTGCCTAGCGTATTTAAAGTGGGAACATATAGAACCTACAGCTAACAATCTCCTTGAACTATACAATACACTTGTTGACATTTCAGAGGCTATACACAAAGATAATTCAGCTACAATAAAATCTGAAGAAATTCTTACATTTCTTAGAGAACACAGTTTGTTGTTGGAAAAATTCAAAGCAATTCGTATTGCTAGTGTCACTATGCCTCAACTGCCAAACTCTTCAACAAGTCAGCACTAAAACCAAGTTGAATACTAATTAGCACAATTAATACATGAATATAATAGCAATTAACAAATAACATTCAAAGGTGTAGGTTATAAACCCATTATGACACTATGCTATTATATATTATTATTATTATATTACATTGGCTACCTACATGAAATATCACATAGCTACTTCTGCAACCATAGTTACCTGCAGTATTACGTACCCTTTAAAATAAAAATTCATGTTGTAAAGGACAAAGGACACACAAATAGAAATACTGCTAAATATAACTGTACCCTAGATAAAAAGGACAAATACAGTAGCTAGTCATGTATAACACATATTAGTAAATTGGTGATTCAAAAGATTGACAAGAACCTTTGTTGCATGAAGCCACCTAACATCAAAGGTGCCGCTGTGTCAATATATACCATATGGCACGGGAATTGTGTTGATAGTAACAGCTGATTCTTTTCATGTGCCACTTAAGAAACAAGGAAACAAGCCTGCAATACGTCACTTCCCTAGAACAGGCGGTTGCTCTATAGTAACGTGACGTCAATTTGGATTCATTTAATTGTTGAAAAACCAGTGAGAGAAACAGCGTGTAACTAGTAGCTGTGCCCGAAAAATGTTTCTTTGTTGCCAGATACCTTTCTATGTTACCCGAAAACTTGTCAATTTGAGTCGGTACGTTAGTATCTTTTATCTTTTCAAGATTCTTGCGACAGCAAACTTTCTCCATGTTCTTTGGTGGATCATCTACACAGAAATTAGTTCGCTAGCCATTGTAGTATACAATTCAATCTTTCTTCATGCAACAAGTTACTTATTGCATGGGCTTCTCTCGTGCTTATTGGCACAGTAGTGCTGTAGAACCCTTGGCCCTATGGCCCTCGGGAACTACGTCACTACGTACTGTGCCAATAAATTTAATGTGGCACTCGAGCCCATACAATAAGTAATACATAAGAGGCTGCCTTCTGGGCCAAGAGTATCAAGTTGGGATAGAGGAGAAGCTTCTGTTGAGACTAGCTACAAATAGCATTCCAAAAGTTTGATTGGAAAATCTGGTTCTTAGAGACTTTCAGCTTTCTGGTTACCTGTCAGTATTACCAGTGTTACCTCTATACAGTAGCACTATTAAATACCCAGCATTATATCCCTATTACCAATTAACTTTAGCTCTATTACCTCTAGATCTGTTACCAGCATTACCTCTATTACCACTGTTACCACATTTTATTATATAGTTACTATACTAAGTTAAGTACAGAGGTAGTGGGCAATAACTTACTGTATTTACCTGCTGTTATTGCCACTTGCAGAAATTTGTTCACGGTATGCTCAGCCAATCACGCTGAACATAAATCAATTTTACGGGCGAATTTTAACCAATCGTTGCTATGGTATAAAAGAAGGTTGCATAGAAACCACTGCCAGTTTTTTGTGAATGCTTGGAGAGGTAAAAAGTACACTAGTCAAGTTAGTTCGTTAACACAGAGAAAGCCTTCAGTACGAGCGAGCCAGCTACTAAACGAACAGCAAAATCCCACCCATGCTACATCCGGTAAACAAAACACTGCCCATTGTTGTAGACAGACAGAGTCAAACTCGTCGAAGTCATTGAAGCTTCTTCTTATATAGTGCCAGAAACCAGGAGAAAGCTATAAATTTTGTGCTCTTGCTATGGCTACTACTCCTGCAGGTCTGCTTCATGCAAGCTCATTTTTTCCGTGGTTATAACTGTACTAGTCACAACATACTAGCCTAGCTAGTTAGCAAAGATGTATGCCCTTGTTGATAAGTATATAATAAATCCATTATTACATTCCTTTGGCCAGGCAGTATGGCTAAAATATTGGTTCTTGACTTTTGCATTGGCCCTCCCTTCGGTCGGGACCAATACTCCAGTCTCGAACCAATATTTTGCCATATTGCCCTCCCAGTCATGCAATAATATTCCCAGTACGGTAGTACTGGGTACACAGGAATGGCACGGATGGTCCATTAGGGCAATACAAATATTCACGTGAATAACTCTGCAAAAACTGAGCGCTTAGCACTAAAAGGCTTCCTAAGCTACTATTTAGCTCTTTTTCTTTCTAATGAGCCCAAAAACATGGCCTAAAACCATTGCTAAAGTAACAAACATAAACATGCCAAACCTCCAAATTCTTCTTCTTCTTCTTCTTCTTCTTCTTCTTCTTCTTCTTCTTCTTCTTCTTCTTCTTCTTCTTCTTCTTCTTCTTCTTCTTCTTCTTCTTCTTCTTCTTTTTCTTCTTCTATCTTGGCTCAACTTTTCTCAGTGACTATTCACTTTTAGAAGCTGATTCTTGAACGAACGAACTTGGTTTCTTCCGGGCAAGGGCAGTCGCTTTTGCCATCGGTTTTTAGCGCCTCTCATTGAGTAGCTAGATACAAGGCGAATAGTGCCTCCTCCATATGGCCGCCATTAATTTCTACACTCATGCATAATTCATTAGCTTCTAAAAACTGACAGAAAAACTTAGTTCAGTCTCAAAACCAAAATAGCTTGTAGTTTCTCACGTGACTTACATTTTATAAACATTTATTGATTAAATTACCGGTTGTGTTGTAGATAATCCTAATATTGGTTCGGTTACTCACTGTTCTTTGTTCGAGTTCAGCTTGGAGCTTTTACTTTTTAAATTTGACTGATTGACAAGGTCCTAGGAGCATACTTATAGTCCTAGGACAGCTGTACACATGGATTATGGGAATGGGACTCTTCTATTGAGACAACCAGTTGACGGCCTACCCATGTCTATGGTCCATTCAGAGTTGAACCAAACCACCACCCCTTTGGTCCGACAATTTAGCATTATTTTACCACAGAGTGAGATTTCAGATCTAGATCATGCAGTATAAACATACTCTATTCGAACACTACCTCTAACCACAGCTCTACACATGAAGTATCCCCACCAAACCAGCCATCAACCACAAGCATGCGCTCACATGATCATGAGAGAGAGAGAGAGAGAGAGAGATTGGGTGAAAAAAGAAAAGTGAGGAATAAAAATTAAGGGAAGGACTTGTCAACTGTCTTTCCGAGCCTCTGCTAAACGTTAAATTTTTTTTCTTATGCTGTCACATTTATTTAATGAGTACATGATCATACAAATTGTGATTATAAAAATATTACCGTAGATCTAAAAATTCGTCACCTCTTATTATTCGGCACCCTTTACCAGATTTATTGAATTTACCTCTAATTTTTCAGCAAAGGTCGTCATGTGTATATACTAACATAATGCAATTGAGCTTGCGCACGTGGCACATGCAATGAATAATCTCTAAAAATTCGGCAAAGCTCGAACATATTTAATTTTTTTGCGCCGAATTTTTAGAAGATTTACGGTATTATAGTTCTTGTAGCATTGTACTTCAGTCCAAAAGTATATATCCCGGTCATCAGGGAAGCTCCCAAACCAATTATCAAATTACCACCAGTTTCGGTCCCTTTAAACTTCCTACTGGTGGTAACCTATGGAATGGGCGGGACCACTCCCCTAGGCAAAAGTTCGGGTGATCCAGTGACGGAAAAATTTGGTCCAGTGTAAAAAAACAGCTAGCTTGTAGTTTCTCACGTGACTTATTGTACAATATATATTTTATATTAATCAAATACCTGACGTGTTGTGGAATCCAAGTATCAATACAGTTACCTCAATAACATCTCAATTTATTCACATTAGCTTGAAACTTTTGCTTTTGAAGATTGACAGAGAAGGTCTTGGGACCATACTTATATTGCCAGTACAACTGTTGGCATAGGATATGGGAATGGGACCATTCTTTTGTCTCTAGCCGTCTATACCCATACTTTAACCAAAGCTACCTCTCCTTTGGTCCGACACTTTGACATTACTTTGCCACAGAGTAAAATTGCAGATCTAGCTCTACTGATATTATAACAATACGTTACTACAACCACACACTTAACCACAACCAAACACATAAGGTACACATGCAAGATATAGCCACACAGACTCAATTTATTAACCGCAGGCATGTGCTCACATAATTTACTCACACACACACACACACACACACACACAGAGAGAGAGAGAGAGAGAGAGAGAGAGAGAGAGAGAGAGAGAGAGAGAGAGAGATTAATAATAAAAAAACCCACAGAGGTGGTGATCCAAGTCGCCCACCTCTGTGGGCAGCTTGGATCATAACGAACGTGTGTGACTTTGCAAACATAGTGTAAACACTACGAATGATTACTTACATTCGTTAGAATTTGACTTAAAATTAATTAATAGCATAGTTGTATAAAGTAACAGTGTTACATATTAATTTCTGGAAAACTGAACATAAAATTTAAACCTAATGGATACAGTGTCTGTAGTTTGTCAATCCAGTATTTCTCTAGTATTCGAAGTTCCTGCGTAGCTTGTGCCGTGTTTAAAGAATAAGGTACTCTGGAAAAGTCATTGATGGAGTGGTTGGGGAAATTAAAGTGTTTAGCAAGACATTTACTTTCTTTGGACATTATACTTGAGCGATGCTGGTTGACTCAAGCTGTGAGTGGTCTTGTGGTGAGACCAATGTATTGTTTCTTACATTTCTTACACATTATAACATAAATCAGGTTGTTAGATGTACAAGTAAAGGAATATGTAATAGGATAGTGAATACCTGTAGATGTACTTCTGGAGCAATTGAGATGTTGATCCGTAGCACACCTGAGTATTCTACATGGTTTGGTGGTGACTTTGTTGTCTGTCAAGGTTGGTAATGTACTGGCTGTGGACAGCTGAGGCTGCTGCTTGGTGATGATGTCGAAGAGTTGCTCTGTAGTGGGTTTGACTTTAGCTCTAACTAGTTCGTTGTACAGGGTGGGGTGTCTTAGGGCTATAAGTCTTGGTTTATGAAGTCTTTTTGGGTAGTTAGATAGAATGACTGATTGTAGGAGTTTGAATTGAGGTGGGGGAGGCATTTAAATATTGGGGGGAAAACTCACTTTGTTTTGGGGGCTGCTTTATGAAGGTATTTATCTCTATGACTTAATGGTATTCGGCATGTAAACTTTTTTATAAGCATCTCTGGGGCAATAGTCTTTGTGTAAAAACTTCCACCATGCCATGGAAGTTGTGTTCCATGGTGTTGGAGCGCAGATACCTTATCACTTCTCCAGTTATCAAGCCTTTAAAGGTTGCTTTAGTGTGGTTGGATGTGAAGTGTAAAGGTTTTGAACTTTCTGGAAAGTAGTAATGTCTAGTAGATTTGTAAAGTTGAAATTCGGACCTTTGAAGATTGTAAGGTCGAGGAAGTAAACAGAGTGCATAGAATATTCGTAAGTGAACGTGAGTGAGGGATGGAAGTTGTTAAGACTCGTAAGGAAAACTGCTAAGGTATCCAGGTTTGGGCATATTAGCAAGATGTCGTCAATATACCTGGCTATTAAAGTTGGTTGGTGGGGCTGTGTTGCTAGGAAACATCTAAGGATGACTGACATAAAGATGTTGGCAATGGTTGTAGAGAAGGGCGCAGCACCCATGGCAGTACCTTTTACTTGTTGGAATGTTACGTCAGCAAATTCAAAGTAGTTATTATCAATATTAAGATGTAGTACTTCTATAATTAAGTTAGGCTCAAACAGGAGGAGGTGTCTATTATTACACATTTGTTTATAAATTATGTTTAAACATTCTTGTTAGGGAATTGAGGAATAGAGGCTTTTGACGTCAATGGATACTAGAACTGTCTCATCAGGTATATGGAGATCCTTTAGAGTAAGACATAGTGATGTTGAGTTATGGAGATAGTCGGGATATGATTGTGCGAGAGGTTGTATGATGTGATCTACAAATTGTGCTGATGGTTTAAGGATGCTGTTACATTGTGATACAATATGGCGCATGGGGGGAAGATGGGTGTAGTCTTTATGGATTTTAGGTAATCCATAGAATTGAGGGATTTGACTATTTGAGTTTTTGGTAGTAAGAGATGACGCAACTGTTCGTGGTTAACAAATGATTGCTTGCGTTTATCTAAAACACTTCGCAATTTACTCCGTATTGTATGGCTAGGGTATTCGGAGTTGCATTTGTAAGTTGTTGTATCTTTAAGTTGTTCTAGACATTGTTGTATGTAGTCATCCATATTCATAATAACTATACCTAGATTTTTGTCTGCTGGTTTGATGACAATATCATTACTCTTTTGTTTTAACTTCTTAATCATTTTTGTCTCAGGATCAGTGAGGTTGTTGTTGGAGACTTCATATATGGCTGGTAATGTGGCATCCAGTTCAGCCTTTTTGGAGAAGATGTAATTTTCCAAAGCAGGGTTCTCGGAGTACAGTTCTGAGTGTGAGGTGTAATGTTGTTTATGAAGAAATTTCATTTTTCTGTACACTAATGAAGTTTCACAGGTAGGGGTTATAGCAGCAGAAGCATTAGAGGCTTGTCTTTTTTTGGGATTTTGTTTTTTGTGGTATTGAGATCTAAGTGATTTAGCAAAGTTATCAAACTGATGCATAAGCTGTAGCTGTAGCTGTTGTAATGGTACATTAGAGGTAGAGGGGGCAAAGGACAGTCCTTTTTGGAGTAAAGATAGAGTGTCTGTGGTTAAATTAATGCTGGTTAAATTATGAACCACTAAGGTGGCAGGTGAGCAGGTTGGTGACTTTGGAACAAAAAATGATCATCCTGCTTTGATTTTTTTGAAGGTGGTGGCTGAGTTTCAGGGGAATTTTTTCCATCTTTCTTGCCAAGTAGGGATACTTTCTGTTGAGGTGATGCTGAATGAGAGCTATTTAGTTGTAAAATATGCTTCAAGGAAGGAATGGGAGTGTGATTATTTAGCTTAGTCTTTTTAATGAATGACTCATAGCATTTGCTAATGGTCAGCGAGCTTTGGGAGTCTTGAAGAGACACTAGTTGGCTTTCAACCAGGTTAACTAAGCTGTTTTGTGACTCCTTTTCGATCATTAAGTTGACTGTGTTGAGGGTGATGGCTTTGTCAAGCTGTTTGAAGTACAATTCTTCAAATTCATTTTCAAAGGTTTTAGTTGTAGTGGAGCTGGTGGAGATAACTTTAGGGAAAGCTGATGGCTTGAATCTTTTTGGGATAATCCTACATGTCAGGAGTTCTTGTTGTTTTCTTAGTAACGCTTCAAGGTTGTCAATCTTGAGTTGAAGATTGCGATATTCTTTACTTTTGTTGGAAACAAAGACCCACAATTGACCCTCATCCATTTCTACGGAGATAGCAAAATTTAATGTATTCAGAGTGCACATGCATACCATTTACATAATATTATAATGAAGGCTAAGTAATGTGTGTATAATAGTGAACAGCAATAAATGTGAGTAGGCAAATTATATTGGGAGGCTCAGAAAAACCAGATGGCTCGCTAGACAGCAACCCCACTCCCTAGGGAGCTGTCGTCCCTGATTGCCGACTGGGGCCGTCACAACCCCGCCAACCGAGGTTGACGCCATATCCGAGGATATGTGAGAGATTGGGTGAAAACAGAAAAGTGAAAAATAAAAATTAAGGGAAGGACTTGTCAACTGTCTTTCCGAGCCTCTGCTAAAGGTTAAAAACTTTTCTTATGCCGTCACATTTATTATTAGTACATGATCATATACAAATTGTAATTATAAAATTATTATTATAGTTCTTGTAGCATTATAGTTCAGTCCAAAAGTTTCAGCAGAGAAATCCCGGTCATCAGGGAAGTTCCCAAACCAATTATCGAATTACCACCAGTTTCGGTCCCTTTAAACTTCCTACTGGTGGTAACCTATGGAATGGGCGGGACCACTCCCCTAGGCAGGAGTCCGGGTGATCCAGTGACAAAAAAATTTGGTCCAGTGTAAAAAAAGGTTAGCTTGTAGTATCTCACGTGACTTATTCTATATATATATTTTATATTAATTGAATACCTGATGCGTTGTGGACATCCAAGTATCAATACAGTTACCTCGATACCAACTCCATTTATTCACATTAGCTTGAAACTTTTGCTTTTGAAGATTGATAGAGAAGGTCTTGGGACAATACTTATATTGCCAGTACAGCTGTTGGCATACGATATGGGAATGGGACCATTCTTTTGTCTCTTTTGAACTACCCAGTTAGCCGGCTATACCCATACTCTGTGATCTCTTCAACTTTAACCAAAGCTACCTCCCCTTTGGTCCAACACTTTGACATTACTTTGCCACAGAGTAAAATTGCAGATCTAGCTCTACTGATATAGTTACAAAACCTTATTCTAACCACATGCCTGACCACCACACTTGCATGAAATTTCACCACAAAACCTACTTCATCACCTCAAGCATGCACTTACA
>CAXIPT010000104.1:0-31468 GCA_964030475.1 Tethya wilhelma
ACACTTTGCTTCAAGTTACTAGAGATCCAATTGACAAAATATACACAGTATCACAAAGAACATTGGCAAACTGATCACAGCAATATTAGTTTTGCATGATTACAGGGACAAAAATTAAAGCAAAGCGGCTGTGACTGTACCAGAGTGAATCAATATAGCAACATGCAGCAGACAAATGATATATATATATAGATTTTTTAAGTGCCCCTCCGGGTTTACCACAATTGTGGCTAACAAGGGCCTGCAAATAGCCTAGGGCTAATGAACGCAGGTCCCCCGGGACCGACGGCTTTACATCCCCTCCGAAGGATGCGGTGAAATTCACCTCTCATTTTTTGGGGTAGAGCTGAGTTAACTCCTAGGCAGAGCTCGAAAGAGAAAATGGGAAACAAATACCTGTGGCACTGGAGGGACTCGAACCACCTACCCATGGGTTGGGAGTCAGAGTCAATGGTGAACAAGCCACCAATATGAAAATTCCTGTAACTGGGGAAAATGAGAGGGACTCGAACTCAATGGAATAAATAAAATTGTCATGCAGCCCATTCACGGAATTCATTTTTACAGTTTTAAGTATGGTGTTGATGGTATTGCTGTGTTGCTCTATATGGTGTTGCCAGTCTTAAAGGGGGGGCTGACATGAAAAACTGAAAAATGTATGTTTTGGTATCAAACTGTAGCTCAGGTGGTGTACATTTGGAATATCAGGCTTGTTTTTTTTGTTTTTGTTTTCTTACAGTGGACAATAACCCCAGGAATTGAGCTAAGAAATCACTGCAAAATGAGATTGCAATGTATTTCCTTGATGGGCGGGGTTTACGTGTGATGTCACGGGGGTATGAATTCATAGCCTGGTTGCTAGCCCCCATAATGAAGCCCTGAGGTGCTGCAGGATGTTCTAACATATTATGAAGATGTCAGTCTTATTAAGTTCCCAAAGATCCTGTTATACATTGCAAATGGGCGAAAAAAATACAGAAAATTGGTCAGGTCCAGCCTGAGACCATTTTGAGGTTACCAGTTTCAGTTGAGCCTGCATGACATGACTGATCAGTTCTGAGGGGCATGCAGAAGAGAAGAAGACATAACGCCATTCCAACTATATTCCAGAGGTCCACCAAGTATCTAGTGCAGGACCAAGTTTTGAAAAGGCTCAGCCTGTAGTACTGACTTCAGTTATCGAAAGAGATCATCAAGCAGGCCACCTATATCCATGATGGTTCAAAGCCAAATAATGGCAGACTCAGAGCTGCTTATGAAGAGAGAGAGAGGGTAAGCCTAGTAGATCATGTATACAGGACTGAATTAAAATTTGCATGCAAGTTTCACGCTGGTATTACTGTCACCATGTCTACTACTAGATACTAACTGGATTACTGGATCATGAACCAGAAACCCTACAAGAGACAATTGAGGAAGCAGCATCCCAGCTCCAATATGATAGTGGAGTTTAAGTTACCCCAGAAAGGAAGGTTTCAAACCAGCAGCAGGGCAAAATTAAATCAGTTTTGTTGGTATGCAAAGCATGACGTACTTAGCATTACATGTTGAAAAAAATTTTGTTATAGAATTTACAGTCAGTGCTAATCCACTCTAACGGACATAATATTTATTACTTATAGGTCTGTAGGTAAAAATCAAGCCAGATGTGCATTCTGTGGCAGAATACGTTGATGTACCTATATGAAAGCGACCATTGGATGATGTACAGAGGGAATTAGTATCAAATCACTTTGACCCAGCTCCTCTCAGTAGCAGTAGGAGGGACCTCAGCCTACTGCCATCAAAAGTCATGACATTAAATTTGTAATTATCAGATTCTCATTTGAACAATTTGGGCCATTGTTCAAGTTGTGAGACATATGCACGATGAAAAGTTTGGATGGTGTCACTGTTAAGTTATGTTAGTGGTGGCTGGGTACTTTAATCCAATATAAAAACCATCAGTAGCTAGATATTTTGGAGACAGCACAACTATATAAGTAACGTAACTTGTTCTGTCCTTCCTAACCACCTCCAGCAGAGTAGGTTAGCTGTCAGTAAGCAGTAAACCTGTATTGCCTGAAAAGATAATGAAAGCAGTTAGTAAATTAATGTACAATAGCTATAATAATACTATTTTGGTTGACTCACTCATGTCGGGTTCACCACAGTCACAGATATCGGTAGGTGAAGAAGCAACTTTGTATAACCCAAACATTAAGGCATCCAGCACCAAGCACCTCATGTTTGATTATACAATTGACTGTGTCTGATTCAGCTTCCATCTTGTCACAGAAATTTTTTTGCAGCACACATAGTCGACATTGTACTACAGGCTGGACCACACTGCCACCTGAGCCTACAATTGTCCACATAAAATTAATATTGATAAACAAAATGTATGAAAATTATAGCTGATAGACTCACCAATCAGTACTTCCTAGCCTATCCTGTCTTGCATCTTAGTCAGATGAATCTCCAGAGTCTCCACAGCTGTCGCTTCCAGCAGATTGCTCATATAAGTATGATTCGATTCTGTGTGAGCTTCCATCACTATCTGAAGGACTGTCTTGGCTTTCAAAGTGAGAGGATGAATAACCAAGGCTCAAAATATTACTTTATGCACTTGAATCATCATTGTTGTTGTCAATAGCAGAGCTGTGTTCAGCCATTAGTTAGCTACTAAATGTGTAGAAACGTTCCCCCCCATGACGTCATGAAGTAGCTCAACCCAAACAGGAAATACAGAAATTTACCTTTCCTGGTGGATTCAGCTCACCTCAAACCATGCAAGTTTTTACTGCTTTAGAATTTTTTGAGATTTTTTTGACTATTTTTCCTCTAACTTACACCACTTAAAGTACATTTTAGTGCAAAAAAATTTTTGTATGTCAGCCCCCCTTTAAGTATGGTGATGCTGGTGTTGCTGTGTTGCTCTATGGTGTTGCTGGACCAGGTGTTGCCAGTCTTGAATATGGTGTTGCTGGTGTTGCTGTGTTGTTGCCCTGGTGTTGCCAGTCCTAAGTATGGTGTTGCTGTGTTGCTCTATGGTGTTGCTGGTGTTTCTGTGTTGCTCAATGTAGCCAGTCTTAAGTATGGTGTTGCTGGGCCAGTCTGAAGTATGGTGTGGCTGGTGTTGCTGTGTTGCTCTATGGTGTTGCTGGTGTTGCCAATCTTAAGTATGGTGTTGCTGGGGTTGCCAGTCTAAAGTATTGTGTTGCTGGTGTTGCTGTGTTGCTCTATGGTGTTGCTGGTGTAGCCAGTCTTAAGTATGGTGTTGCTTGTGTTGCCAGTCTTAAGTATGGTGTTTCTAGTGTAGTTGTGTTGCTGTATATGGTGTTGCCAGTCATAGGTATGGTGTTGCTGGTGTTGCCAGTCTAAAGTATGGTGTTGCTGTGTTGCTCTATGGTGTTGCTGGTGTAGCCAGTCTTAAATATGGTGTTGCTTGTGTTGCCAGTCTTAAGTATGGTGTTGCTGGTATTGCCAGTCGTAAGTATGGTGTTGCTGGTGTTGCCAGTCGTATGGTGTTGCTGGTGTTGCCAGTCTAAAGTATGGTGTTGCTGGGTTGATCTATGGTGTTGCTGGTGTTGCCAGTCTTAAGTATGGTGTTGCTGTGTTGCTCTATGGTGTTGCTGGTGTTGCCAGTCTTAAGTATGGTGTTGGTTTTTGTTGCTGTGTTGCTCCATGGTGTTGAGACATTGTGCAGTCAAACGTAGTCTTCGCTTTCACTGGTCACGTGATTCGATGATCATGACCAATATAAATAATCCTTGAAAAGTATTATTATTATTATTATTATATTGAACTTTACAGCATGAGCATGTTGGTGATACAGGTCGGTGATTGTGATAGTGATGGTATAAAAGTTGAAATATAAGTCATGCTGACAGACTGACATCTACTTGAGATGCAGCTGGAATATTATTTACTACTATAATATTTAGTTAATAGCTATGAGCACAGATATATAAAACAAATAATTACTAAGCAACTGACACTAGGAGGATGAAGAGAAATACAGTGAACAGTGAGGACAGACAGAATGATAACAACAGTGAATTTCACTATTGAAATGAGTTACAAAGTGGTCCCAGAGGTGGTTGTAAACAATATTTTGACAATGTTTGCTGATCAATGTGGGGAAGAGAGTTCCACAAGCGAACTATTCTGTTAAAGTAGAAATGTCTCAAGTTGAGAGTATGGTTGTACTGATATCAGTACTTTATAGTTTGTTTGTCACGCCAAGACAAGTTCTCGAGGTTGAAAATGTGATATATTCAAATAATTATGTTAAAGGAGTCATCTGGCTCTTTAATGGCTTCGATAAGAAACATGATATCGAGCATTTCAAACCAGTACAGTAGGTGTAGGATTTTTAGCCTCAATTTGTAGTCCTATCTGGGATCAGAAACAATCCGTTTAGTTGGATTTTCTCCAGGTGGATAATATCTTTCAGAAGATGCAGTCTCCATAGTTGGGAACAATGAGACTTTGGATCTTACTAGAGACAAATATAATTGGTTTATAGCAGAAGTCAAGAGAGTTCGTCGAATAAGGTTGAGAGAAAAGTATTCAACAGAGAATATTTGCTAGTAGTGATCTGACCAGCTTATATTATCTGACACTATGATACCAAAGTCTCGATGATGTGGAACAAAGGTTACTTTAGTGTTTTCTATCAATAGATTGGGAGGAGTTGAGGAGGCTGATTTTGAGGAATGGATTCCTGCACATTTAACTAGGTTTAGCTTAAGCTTCCGTGTTTTGCACCATAACTGTTAAGAGGTATTATCAGCCTGGAGATGGATGTCAGACTCATTAGTTCTGATGGTGTAGAGTTGCTTTGTATCATCGGCAAATATATATGTAATGCTATGTGGTATGCATGTTGGAAGGTCATTGATGTAGGTTAGGAACAGTAGTGGACCTAGCACACTCCCTTGTGGCACACCAGAGATGACCGGAAGGCATCTTGAGGAAGCACCATCTATACAAACATAGTGATACATATTCGTAAGATAGCATCTAAATTAATACCTGAGAGGACCATTGATACCTAGAATCCAAAGCTTATGGAGCAGTTCACCATGTGGCGCAAAGTTGAATGCTTTTGAGAAATCAAGATAGATTGTATTTGCAGTTTGTTTTCGATAGCATTTGTAACAGAGTTGTAGGAGATAGGAAGTTGTGAAAGACTAGAGCGGTTTTGAGAAAATGTTTTGAAAGACGTTGTTTCACAAAAGAGATTATTTGTTGTATATGATGGATTCAAGCACCTTAGATAGAATGCAAAGCAAAGAGATAACTCGATAGTTTGATACTTGTGTGAGGTCCCCTTTCTTTGGCACTGGGGTGATCTTGTGAATTTTCCATTCATCGGGAAGAGAGGAGTGACTAACACAAAGATTGAATAAATGTGTTATTGGTCCAAACAGAGAAGTAGCACATCCTTTAAGGATCTTGGGATGTAGCCAATTGTTTTGGTGGGATCAAGACTGGAAAGTTGGTCAAATACGTCTGAGGGGTCTATTTGAATTGTACTAAAATGATGAGCAGGAGCAGGAAAGGTTTCCACAGGAGGTAACTGATAATTGCTTTTGGTGAAAGTGGAGTGGAAAAATTCATTGAATACTTCGGCCTTATCTTTTGGGTTGAAGATTTATTTAGTGTTGTGCACTATAGGGTTGTTTCAAAACATGAGAACAAGGTTGGCTTCATATTTTTCTTTAGAAACTTGTATTAGTTGACTTACAGTCTACACTAAGCCCTTGTTTTTACATCACTTTGGAATGCAATTAGTTTAACCACATGTTGTAACCACAGTACACGTGTTATTACGTTTACTAGACATGCCTACGTACACGCGTGTTCAATAAGTACTGTACTAGTAACCACGTGCAATAACTTTGACGTCACAAGCCTTTCCAGACTGGTCTTCTGAAGGATTTGCTACATTTAGACCAAGGATTTTGCTCTACCAGCAAGGTCTTGTCCCTGGATATTGCTACTATATTGACAAGCAGGAAATACAGAACATGTGACCAGGAAATGAACTCTCAAGGACGCTTGGCATCAAGTTGCCCAAAGAGCTAAAGTTGACAAAGAAAGCAACCCGCCAGGGAGGTGGCCTGTTCCAAGGCCCATAGTTACTCAACAGAAGAAAGTAAAAGAGCGCCTATAGTTTCAGTGATAGTAGTAAGAGCTAAACTAATAATTTAGTAGACTTTTTCTGTTTTGAGCTATGTTTTTTGTGTATAAAATGTGTGGTGAAATATACTATTTTTGGCGATGTTTGCTTCAATATGTATCAGATATAACCAGTTGTATGACAATGATTTATAGTGTGGATAGTAGTTCTATCCTTTGCAACTCTCCCTGCAAAGACTCAGGGCTCAGCTCCGTTTGGCATCAGCTTGCCCAGTGAGCCAAACATTCGAGGTCCACTCAACATCACTCATACATTGATGCTGATTTTGACACTGTTTTGGCTCCTAGGTAGAGTTTAACAGCATTTATATCTTCTTTAACATTCTAACAAACAAAGTACCAAGCTAGAACCAGTGAAAACTTTCTGTCTGAGAACTGAGAAAGTAAAACTTACCATGGGTCAAACGTGGCAAATTTCTCTTCGTTCTTATGTACTGTACTATACTAAAACCGCAAACCGGAAGTAGGTGATGTAAAAACGAGGGCTTAGCGTAGACTGTTAGAATGGTTTCCATTTCACTTAATTTAGAAGAGCGAATTGTTGAAGGGTTTCTCTGATTGCTTCTATGTAGTGTTTGGGTTTTGTTGATGAGATGTCTGATTTCTGGAGTAAACCAGCAAGGGGAGGGTTTAGCAGGCAGCTGTGCTACTGGTACATAGTGATCACAGGCTAGCAGTACTCCTTGTTTTATACTGCACCATGCAGCAGAAATGTTTGTATAACTTGAGGGATTAGACCAGAAATTGTAGCCTGCGACAAAATTATCAATTTCGAGATTGTTTGCTTGAGAGAATTTAAAGAAATGGCATGGGAGTTGGCTGTCAGAAAGTGATCTGAGTACCCACTGCAACATTGGTCACACTGGTCAGTTGTAGTGCCAAATATTCTGTCAGGGGGTTGGTTAAAATAATGTGTAAAGTATTTCCTTGATGATGAGTTGGACCATGCACTAATTGTATGAAGTTTTCTCACAACAGAGATCACACAATTGTGTCGAGAAATTTGATGAGGCTGCAGACATTGTGGACCAACAAATGTCAGGTGAATTGAAGTCACCAACAATGAGACAACTTAAGTCCGAAGGAATTGAGTTTAAAGTTTGAAGGAGTTCGTGGTATTAAGAAGAACAAGAACATGTAGGTGGGACATATACACAGTATAGTGAGATGTGAGGCTGCATGGAGAGTTTAACAGCAATTACTTCTAGATTAGGTGAAGAGAAAAGTATTTAGATGGAATGTCATCTGAGACAGCAATAAGGGTTCCACCTCCACGACTGCCTCTATCATGTCTGTAAATTGTATAACCATAGGGTAACTGTTCACTGTTTGTGATGGAGGAGGTTAACCAAGTTTCAGTAAAACAGATTACATAATAAGATCTACTATAGACAAGTGATTGGAAGATATTCAGCTTATTGCACAGGCTTTGGCCGTTCCAAATTTAAAATTTTGCATTCTTTCTAATTAGATTTGCATTGACACAATGTTCATTGATTAAATCAGTGTGTTGTGAGTAATCAGGGTGGTTTGTGAGTAGTGGGTTGATTTGTGAACAGGATCATTCGCGAGGATTGGGTTGAACATCAATTGACAGTGTCTCTTCTGGTTGGTTTAGAATGGAAGGAGGTGAACTTTGCTTATGGGTAAATTCAGCAGTAGTATTAGTATTCGTATCTGCCGCCTTAGCAGCACCAGATGAGGCTGAGCCATCACTTTTATTTGTAAGATTGAAGTTGGAGGAATTTGCTGTACCATATTTTTCCTTATTGACGAAGATGCTATCGCCTCAAATTTTAATGACTTTTCTGTCCACCCCTGACTCAATCAGGAGTTTTCTTTGGCGCAACAAAATTAATTTAGTAGCTCTTTCTAGAGGAGATAGGTGTGGTTTAATGTAGACCCCAGGTGTATCACCCAACTTGTTCCGATTTGCTAAGATGCTCAGAATGTCGCATGAACGGTTAAGCTTTACTAACAAGGGGTAATTGCGACCCTCAGAATAGGTTCCCAGCCTTGTACAATCTCGCATTGTTTGGCAACTGACGTCAGGACAAATTTCTTGAATGAGCTTACTTGCTGAATCAATGTCATTGCTCATTCGCAAGTGTCTAGGAGTATCCTTCTTGTTTTCTTTGATTCCATGATAACATTAAATTTACGCTCACTTGAACTTACAGGTGGTCTTTCATAGTGGTTTACAGGTCTGGTCTTTCTGCATTTCTTTGCCACTGAGCTCCACCCATTCAAGTTGTCGTCGTACATGCGAGTCACACCATCGTTTCCTTGCTGCTGCTCGCTGCTCGCACTCTCTGCTCCAGAGGCAACAACTTGCCTATCATGTACAAGGAGGAAAGAGATATGCCACAGCGAGTAGTTCCTTATAGCCTAAATCCTGATCCCATAATTTCAGACAGAATAGCTTCGATTTCATCCTTCTTGTGTGGATTCCACACAATTGCTGAGTATTCAAGATGTGGAAGATTCACTCTGGCTCGGACGGTGAAAAAACCTTCTGTTATAAACAAACATGAATTTGTAATGTAATCTGCCCACTAAGTATACTCCATGTTAAAAACCCTTGGCATGCGCGTGCACACCAAGAGTTATGGTAGTTGTTTTGTGTGTCTGTCTGTAGGTTTGTCCCAACTATATCTCAAGAACGGCAAGGTAAAAATAATTCAGATTTTCTAAAAAAAATATATATATATATGTAGCATTCAACAAAACTTTGTAGTTTCTGAGATAGCCTCTCTGAGCACTAAGCTTTGAGACCACATCTGCCAATCACGCCTATTTATTAGTGTGCATTATTTAGAATTGACTAAAAGATGAATGTTTCATTTGGCATGAGCTGAGGGGCAACTAATGCAGGTAAATTTAGCGATATTATGAACAGGTTTTTAATGAATCTACAGCATGATAGAGCTAGACTCAGTTTTGTTGGCTAGTCACTGACTGAGTCATGTGATTTGAACTTAATTGCCAACTTAGTAGTACAGTGCTGGTACTCTGACTAAACCTTCTCAGTTAGCGTATAGATAATCAGATCATTATTAGTGACCAAATATTTTCTATATGGCCTCAGGAGGCTGCCAGTCTAGGCTTAACTATATTAATTATTATTATTATTATTATTATTATTATTGCTTTATAGTGCGTGATATAGCGGAAACCAAAAAGTGATATATCCATATTAAGAATCTTTAGCTAGGGGGTTTATGGCACTGAGGGTCAACCAGATTTGACTGGCAGTCGAGCCTATATTAAAACTTAACTACTTCTTTAGTTTACTTCTAGTTCTTGTTGAGATAGGACTACAGGCTATTGCTGACCACGTAGAGTTTCTACGGTGGACTGTTAGGCCAGGAACTCCATCATGGATTGCGAATTCAACAAGTCTTGAGCAAGATATGTCCAGATCAGAGCTAGAACTTTCAGAATCAGATTTAGTAGGAGGAGAGTTAGACTTGGTGTCAGCAGACTTGTATCGAGATTTCTTTCGAATGACAGGTGTCCAATTTTCACAGTCTTCATTAGGGATACAGTACTTCACACCAGGGACACCATCTTTTGCTTCAAACTCTACTGAGGCACAATCCACCAAGTTTACTGGCTTGGTTGAGGGACTCACAGGGCTCTCTTGTACAGATCCAATTAGCCGGCTGGTGGGCAGTAATAGGAGTTGCAGTGGCATTCGTGGTAGTAGCTTGCCTTGAAGCCAACTTGTCCTGGGCTTTGGATTTAGATTTGTTCTTCTTCCTCTTTTTGATGTTCCTGGGCTTCCTCAGGTTCTTGCTACTGACTTCTGGCCTTGGCTGCTGTGAGGACCAAAAGAAGCAAACAGAGAATCCGCTCTGAGACTGTTTGGCCGTCCACATGGCTTGGCCAAGCTGCAGCTTTTTGCTTTGCAAGCAAATACAAACAGCTAGAGGTATACCAGACTTGTGGATCATGGCATATGGCTGTTGAAGAACAGACTCAGCAATGTTCACACTTTCAGCGAGCTCGGTTGCTGGCACATGTAAACTGTATCCTAATTAGCATATTCATGTATAGTATATGAATATATGGATTAATATATGTAATATGTGGATTGTACGAAGCACAAGCAAGAGACTGGGTCTCTTGCTGGTGCTTGGGCTAGTCTATTCGGCTAGGGCTGAGGTCGTGGCTAGGGCTAGGGGTAGCGCTAGGGCTGGGGCAAGGGATAGGGGTCTAGTGCAGTATATTATTATTATTAGAGATTGCATTAAAGTATGGCTAAAAAGCAGAAGCTGGAAGGAGCAGCCCAGAGGGATAGATGGGTACTACTGAGTGCTGTGGACTGTATGGTCCGTGGTTCAATGCATAATCGTTGCAACGTTTTTTCAGTATTTTTTTTTTTCCTAAGTTTGGTTACCAGTTTACATGTGCCATCAACCCATTTTTATCTTTATTTTTTATTTATTTATATTTTTATTTTGTAGCTAATGTATTCTGCCTAACCCACTGTTCATCGTACTGGTAGCTAGATAGTCATGTGTGAAAATGTACTGTATTGTTAGGGTGTCAGGAGTTAAGCACCATTGTGCCTATCCAGCATTCACTACTGAGACTTATTTTTTTTTATTTCCTAGAGATGTAGAGTAAGCCACTGATTATCAGCCACCATCAATTTTTGACATGATTTCCAACTTACCTATGGGTGCTACAACCACAAGTTTGATACCAAAAGATAGCCCATTAAAAATTACTCTGGGTTATGAAGACTTCAACCCCTACTCACCTACCCACCAACCTAAAAGGCTTTCTGATGCCATTAAGTAGTGGCCAAAAAAATCAACAATTGGTCAAAATATCATATTTCATACGGCAGCTTAAAACGCTCCGAAACTAATGTTAGAGCTACCAAATCTGGAAATCAAAAAGTTCAATCTTCCTACTACAAGTATTCCAAAAGGAATCCTATTGCCTGTAGCACCATCTCAAACAAAGCTATCATAATCATCGAGATCAAGTAATTAATAATCAACCACATTTTACCAGATTCTATGTACATGCTAGCTACTGAATTAAGATATAATGAGCTTTGAGGTGAAAGACAGGTAGAATAACTTATTGTTAGCTTCTGTATACAGTTTAACAATTCAACAAACAATATCACGTCAGTTATGCATTTATTACTCAATTGTATTGCACTAAAGTAAGTCTACATACTGAATATTGAAGTGCGATTTGGAAGTAAATGGAAGAAAAGGCTTGAAAACTTTTATAATCCATAATATTACTTCGATGTGGTTGTGCAACATGTTGCTTTAATTATAGTATTTGTGTCACAAGACTAGTTATAAATTTACTGTAGTGTATTGCAAACAGACAGAAAAGTATTAACTTCTATTCATAAAGTGATACAAACAATTACTGTAATATTGGTATTTGTGCTTATAGGCTGACGTGAATTATTGATTCACTTACAGCTATTTCTCCTTCCAATATTGCTTTTTCTAGGCCAATTAGTGTGGTACCAACGAGACCAACTCCAGGAGCCCATACAGCACACTCTTCATGAACCCATAATTCACTTTCTTGGCTAAATACATCATTTCCAACAAATGAACGTGTACTCTTGTTGTTGATTTGGAATTCACTTTGGCTTACTGTTAATCTATAGGGACCATAGAGATACCCAAGATTGTTCACATTTCCTTTCTGCTGACAAAATGAACACACATAATCATCATAAGAGAGCTCGCAAACAGGTAACAGAGCTTGCTTAGAAGTCTTTCTTGCTTTTCTTACCGAGAATGGCTTTATTACTACAGTTCCTTTACCCCTACCTCTTTTCTTGATTTTTTTTGAATTTGAGCATCTATGATATGATTCAACTTTGACCGTTTGATTCCTGTACTTTGGACTTGCTACTGCAAATTCCATACTTGCTTCTTTTTGANTAGTATTTGTGTCACAAGACTAGTTATAAATTTACTGTAGTGTATTGCAAACAGACAGAAAAGTATTAACTTCTATCCATAAAGTGATACAAACAATTACTGTAATATTGGTATTTGTGCTTATAGGCTAACGTGAATTATTGATTCACTTACAGCTATTTCTCCTTCCAATATTGCTTTCTCTAGGCCAATTAGTGTGGTACCAACGAGACCAACTCCAGGAGCCCATACAGCACACTCTTCATGAACCCATAATTCACTTTCTTGGCTAAATACATCATTTCCAACAAATGAACGTGTACTCTTGTTGTTGATTTGGAATTCACTTTGGCTTACTGTTAATCTATAGGGACCATAGAGATACCCAAGATTGTTCACATTTCCTTTCTGCTGACAAAATGAACACACATAATCATCATAAGAGAGCTCGCAAACAGGTAACAGAGCTTGCTTAGAAGTCTTTCTTGCTTTTCTTACCGAGAATGGCTTTATTACTACAGTTCCTTTACCCCTACCTCTTTTCTTGATTTTTTTTGAATTTGAGCATCTATGATATGATTCAACTTTGACCGTTTGATTCCTGTACTTTGGACTTGCTACTGCAAATTCCATACTTGCTTCTTTTTGAGGTGTTTGGTAAAAACATCTTTCAAAACATTTGTTTGAGTGTGACTGCAAACCTATACATTGTTTAGAGTACAATACATCTTAACACTGTGTAGTACAAATAGGCAGTGATAGAGTTGAATATCTTTCTAGCAGCAGGAAAGGGGTAAGCACTTACTTTGACTATGTTCATGATCAACTATAGCAGCAGGTCTCACAGAGTCACTTTGATCATCAGGCCTTATGATGTTGCTGGCATCGGACTTATCCTAAGAAAAGAAGCATATTTTACAATAAACACAGCAGGCTAAGTTGGCTCGTTAACAACCACATTATGCTCCTTCCCTTTTGAATTTCAAAAAGTCTTTTTCATTGCAAGAATGTGGCTTGTGTAAGTATAAGTTGATTGTGCACACGTATGGTGAATACAAACTAGACATCAGGTATTTACAGAAGTGAATGATTAATCAAGCTAAAGTACAGAGAAGACTATCTAATAAAAATAAGCTAAATTAAGGTTTGAATGGTTATAAATTATTATGATTTTCTCTAGATTCAAGCCAAAATAACTACAAAACCAACGTATATTCTTACTGTCTTATAGATCACTTCAGGGCGTCTGACAGTCTTGATATTAGAAAGAGCTTACTTTAAATATTTCGTTAAGGGTGCTGGCACATAGCAACGTATTAATTATGCAAAAAAATATTCGCGCGTACTAAAACTCCACAAATCTAAAGTTTCTAACAGTGTACAGTTCTTTTACCTTTCTCAGGTGCTATCACAAGGCTCCTTTCACACTCGGCTTCTTCTATAGCAGCTGTCAAGGAGAAATTTTGGGCTTTTGGCACTTTGTCAGTGTTTTGTTTTGTTAAACTCAAGCACAGTTTGCTAGAATTGAACCAAATTTGAACTCTATACCGTATAGAACAAAATATTGGCGGGAATAAAATTTGGCAGATAGTCAAAAATTTCATGATTGGTGAGACTTTATTTTGGCGTTAGCGCTCGCAGCAATACACGTATTCTGTACGTGCATGCGCAAAAATTACTGTTTGGTGGATTTAATATTGGCAGTCCTTACCAAAACCGCCAATCTGCCAATATTAAAATCTGCCAAATTTTTGTGCTATACAATACTCCCTGACCTTTCCGTTAGAGGGCCTAGCATAGTTTTTTCCAATTACTAGGCAAGAACTATATAAACGATGATGTAAAATCGAACTTGCAAGCATGGTGCTTTGAAAAATGATGCTAAGCTGTGTTAGCCTGTTAGAGATGTGCTTGCAAACAAGATTTGAGCTTGCTAAACCAAACGCATGGTGAGTTTAATCAACTTTTGGCTTGTATTATATGTCGAATGTAAAACTTGTACGCTTCATAGTGACACTGTTTTTTCCCGTACACTTGTGTGCATGGGCTATTCAAAGTAGAGTTTCTGGCAGCGCTGTATCTCTTATAGTTTCTGAAATACACCCCCTAGCAACCAAGACAAAAAAATTGTGTGGGCATATGTAAGTCACTTATATATTTGGTCCATTGGAATCAAGGGTCCTTAACCATAGATACGCCCTTGTACTTTTGCCTTACAACACAACAAAATTAAATTACAAGATTAATATAGCATTGAATGTATCTAGCAATTCCCAGTACTGGCTATATAGGAATGGCATATGGATGGCCCATTAGCACAATATAATATTCACGCAAATAACTCTGCTATAACTGAGTGCTTACCACTAAAAGGCTTCTAAAGCTACTATTTAGCTCATTCTCTTTCTAACAAACCATGACCTAAACAATTGCTAAAGGACCAAACTGAAAAATGCCAAACTTGTAATTTTCTTCATCATTGTCTTCACGTACTTTTGGCATGGGTTTTCTGTGTCTCTTGTTGAGTGGCTAGACACAAGGTCGTTTTCTCCATGGTCTTAGCTAGTAGAGGCTTAGTACTTTCTGTGATAGTGCAGCAATAGCTAGACTATATGACCATAGCATTACTTTTGTAACACTGTTCAACTAGCTGACAAAAAGCCTAAGACGCTAAGCTATGTATTATAATTATACGCGTCACGGAAATATGACAATCGTCTTCCGAAAGTGGCATGTATTAATAATTATGTCACGGATTCGTGACAATCGTCCACTTAGTGTTAATGCAAGAAGGTTTTCAGCACACTTATTTTGATTGCTGCTTAGCTTCATGACTTGGAAAGCTTTGTCAAATCTACTTTAGTAAAAATAAAACAAAAAGAAGGCATATACGCGTAGCTACTACACCAATTTCGCCGTATGACATAATGTGCTTTCAATGTTTTGTCACCAAAATTGAAATTCGCCAATATCAAGTGAGCTCCCTTTTGCCAAAATAACCGGCTATACGATAATATGAGCAGACACTAGAGACTCTTCAACACACATTATAGTCTTGTTTAGCAAGAAAACAAACAACTACAGTGCTTCCAAGGTAGTCAGGGAAACTATTGATTTTGTACTTTTGCAAAATACAGAAACACTCATGGCATGTAACTGCAGTTTGATGATACACATACAAACATTGCTCACTTGTGGTGCTTCACCAGGAAAGAGGGGGCGTATCACTACTTCCTGTGCGAGATATGGCTTCAATTATTGCAGTGATTTTGCTCTACACTTTTAGAACGGTATAAGCGAACCGTTTCACGTTAAGAAAAAAGCCTCGAGCATCAACTCGATACTGTAAGTGGTCAACTTTTGGCGTTGGTCCGAACTCTTAACTCCAAAGTATATGCAGATAGTTGTGCAGAATGTAGCAAAAATTTTGTAATTTTGAGGTGCAAAAGTTTTTAGAACAGTATAAGCAAAGCAAAACGAGTTAAGAAAGACTTCCCAGTTTTAGATAGGGGGTACATGTAGATTAAGTCTTGTCAACTTTGTTTCATTCGTAGCAAGAACACGGCTGGAAAACGGAACAATCTATTCGCATCCAGCTACATTTGCAGNTTGACCCTTTTGAGCAATAATCAGCCATTTTGAGACCAAATCCTCTCGGCTTTGAGATAATATCAAGAGTTTCTATGAATATCATTACTGTTTTAGTTTGATCCCCGCCCCTCTAACCTTAGCATAGTGGAGACTATGTAAACCAGTATAGTCAATTTAGCTCAATTTATAACTTGTATTCGTTTCCCTATGCTGCGCCAGCTCCCGCCCAAAGCCCAGGTTTTTTCTCATCCCTGCCCCCAACCCCACCCTCTGTTGGGCCTAATAATGTGTCTGGAGCAGCGACGATAGCTGGATCCAGTGTGGAACGTACTGACTATGCTTTTATGGATACAATTGGTGTGAAAGTTATCAATCCAGATAGAAAGAATGAAGCAAAACTGTTCATGTTAAGAAATGTTAACTTCTACGATCTAAACAGTTCCCGTAGTTTGCGTGAGTTGATAATAGTGCAACTTGGAAGGGGCATAGTTGATGAAAAATCTGAGATTGGATATTATGTTGGAAACAAACGTGTGTGGATTCAGAATCAAAAAGACATTCTTGATCTTATACACCTACTAAACATGAAAGAAAGCTATTCTGTTACTCTATGGTGTATGGGATTATCAAAAACATCAAGTGTGAAGCTTACTGGGATAAAACGTCTACGTACTGAGCAGACTAGTAGTGAATTAGATGACATTGTAATTTTGGATACAGAATCTGATGCCGAGGAAATGGGAAAAAAGCAAACAACTAAATCTAAACAGCCCAAAAAGAAAAAAACGAGGCAGGAAGAGAAAATGGAACGTATTGATGATTTTATTGATGAACTAAAAGAAAAACATGGGAGTTTGTACAATATGATACAATATCTTATATGGGCTGAAATCATAGATGCTGGAAGGCACAACAGTTATGATGTAAACAATCCATAAAATTTAATACGATTCTCCACCGCAAGTCTTCGGAGTAGCACACAGGCATTTTCAAAACCTTTAGCGCATGCGTACTGAATTGCACGTATAATTATACTGCATGCTACTCGTATACTTGGGTATATAAGTAACATGCATGCATATTATAGTATGCAAGGTGTTTCCCCTACAAACCACAATTCAACTAGCTTCAACTTCCACACCCTCAACCTACTTGCAAACCTCTGTATTGTATCTAACAGTAACTGTTATTTACTGGTGTGATTATAATTCTTTACTACTTTACCTTCTACAGCTCCCCTTTATCACCAGAGAAGTACAAAGATTTGAAGCTAACCCATAACGTTCAAACTCTACTGTAGCCGTTTTTCTTGTTTCTTGCGTTCATATTTTTTATTTTTTGTAAAGTTCAAAGTTAATTTGCAATTGCAATCACGTAAGAATAATAAATAAGCAAAATCACCGCAAAGAACACAGTAACCTTCCTCGCTACAAAGACAGACTCTCCGTTGGAGAAAGACAGCTTAACCACGTAGTAGGCAGAAAAAAAGACGTACACAGACGGCGTCATGCGGAAATACAGACGGAGCCCGTCTTTGAAAACCGTCATAATAGTCTCATTATGGACTTTGACTGTACCTTGAGACTGGCTGTCTTTTCACCGTATTTGCCACAAATACTGCTGAAAGACTGTATCGTCTTTGATGTGCATTTTCCCTGTGAGGATCTTGACCGCCTAATCAATTATTCATTATTTTATTGACGGTCAAAAAATTTGACGGTTTGCTCCGCAGAACGTAAAATAAAAAATTGATGATTTTAAATTTGACGATTTGCGCGTGCGCATAATACATTCATATACGGCGCCCAAAATATTGGCGGATTTAAATTTGACGATTTGGACTTTGACCGTCAAACCGTCAAATTAAAATCCCCGTCAATATTCCTGGCTATACGGTATCTCAAAAACTATATGAAGTGGGTTGTTATATGCAATTTTGATGCATTTTTGGTTTGACCCAGGCCTTAAGCTAGCTGTCTAGTCATAGCTTGCATACAGGAAAAACATTACAAAGATTAAAATTAAAAGACATTACTTCTGGTGACCCTCCTAAAACACATGGACGGACGGACTGACACATGAACAGACAAATCTTTGCATATAATAACAATGATGTGCTTGTAGCATTTGTCACACTATGTTGTCTAAGACAATCAGCTGTTGAGTACTGAATCATGTATTCCTATAGCTGAAACTTTGAAACCCCAAGCTAAGCTTAAGGTTAGTGGGCGGAGATTAAGCTAGAGCTAATTTAATTAGTGGATTGTTGAGGGCCCTGTCCAAGATTATATCAAAATATACAATTGAAAATAAAAGTGTTCAGAAGATCACTTTCATGCAAAAATTTGTGTTGTCTTCGTACCAGTGACCGGAAATAAGACCACATCAAAGAAACTTCAAAGTATTCTTCGAAAACCGTGGACCACAAGCACTTAAAAAAAATTAAACAAAAACACCCATAAAATACTGTATGGGTTTGTCTTGTGCATGTAATAGGATGTACGAAAATGTGCAGTAAGTTTGCAGGATGGCTAGTGGAGAGTGTGTGCTAACTGTGACTTCGAAGCTTGGTGGGTGTTATTGCAAAAAGCGGCATAGTGGCCTTTGGCCTTGTGGCTTTGTGGCCTTGTGGCCTTGTAGTTTCATTATGGAATGGGCGATCAATGATCCATGATTANTCACTGAAAAAACAAATGGGTTATATTAACCCAAAAATATGGGTCAGACTGTGTGCAATTAAGCTAACCCATCACATTGGTTACTTTAACCAGTATATTGTTTGGGCTAAATTGACCATGAAAATTGTGGTTTAAAACAACCAAATTTTTGGGTTAAACTAACCATAAGATGAGTAAGTTAGCATTCCACTTTTGGGTTGATTTTACCTACTTGCTGTAGGTTCTAAAAAAATTCATGGGTAACCAAAATAAAGTTACAATAACCCAGACTGCTCAGTGAAAATAACCAAACTTCAGCATCATATTTCCTATTGAAGTGCTTTATAACTCCTTTGATTAGGTCAAGTACACCAACTAAATAGTTACATTGAACCTCATGCAAATAATACCACAAAATGTATCCATAGCAACAGTACTTAATAATAATGGTGATGTACACACAATAGAATAGTCAATGCATACACACAAGTCAACTAACGTAAGACACAAGTTCAACATGTGTAGGTAGTGTTTTGTTTTGACCTATTAACAAAGATGATAATATAAGTACATATTAAACTTGTCTCCTGAATGCATGTATGATAGACTAGCTTTAACCTTTCAAGTTCATAGGTACTTCATACTGAGTAGAGTCTTGGGCCAGTATGTCTTCTCTCTTTCTCTCTCCACTTTGCTTGTTAACAACTAAGCCAAGCACAAAATTGGATTGATGTTCACAAGATTGCTGTTCTAAAAATTTTTCTCACCTAAAACACTCAAAATGGTGCTCTTGACCATGAAAGCCATCTTCTTTTTCAGAGGATAGCCTTTTGTCAGAGGAGGTTGCAAGTGGAATCACGTGAATCACGTTAATTGCTTACAAATTGCTGAATCAGCGATCTTTTCCTGCTGAGTCAGCGATCTTTTTATGCCGAATCAGCAAAATGAGCGATATTGGTGAGCCAGCCTCCGCAGAGAATCTCAGCGTAGTAAGTATCCATAGGGGAACAGGATACAAATTGACAGTGGTGATTCTTAGTGTAGGGGATGCATTTGATTATGTAATACCAAGCTTTTCTGTGTTTACTGTTCGATTGAGACATATTGTTATTAGTAATTTTGGTCCTGGTGAGTCTGGTCCTACGGACTCAGATGTTCCTTCAACAGTGGACATATTTATGCCTGAAGATCCACGTTTCGTGACAATACATCCCAAGCTTCCTCTAGCTGTTCTGATAACCATAGGCTGTGTAGTTCCTGTAAGTTGTTCATAATGCCGGATTCATAATATATAATTATAGTAATTCATAAATGATGATTAAAACCATTATAATATTATATAGGTTTCAGAATTCAGACTTGGCTGTGACGTTGATGTAGATTCAAAGACTTTAAGTAGTACTGGAGATGTTCTTGTTGCTTGGTCTTGGACTGAGTGCGGTGATGATACTGCAAGTAATGATTCAACTAGTACCCCAGATAATAGTGTCTCTGCCGATTCTGTACACATTATCCCTGAAACTGACATTGAATCAACTGATGATGACAACTCCTTTACCAACACTCAGGTTACTCACACAGTAATGTTTAAATGCATTGGAGTTACAAGGGAAGCATGCTATCAAGCTACATTACAGGAGGCTAATGAATTACTTAGATCTGGAATACCTGTTGCTGTTCGTTTACAACCTGAGCCTACAAACAAGCGTGATTCTAGAGCAATAGCATTTCAATGTCAAATAAAGGATAAATGGATAGTAATTGGGTATGTTGTACGTGAGGCTCTGGAAGAAGTACATAAAGCTATCAATAGTGGAATGATTGTTAGTGTTCGTTTTGCATGGATCAAATTTATCACAGACTGGTATTTTAGTGGTCCAGGATATTTTGCAGCAATAAACATTACAAAAAAAGGTGAATGGTCCCACAACATTGTTGATTGTAGAAGTAGGCGTACTCATTGACTATTATAAAACACTGGGTTGTCACAATATTATCAGTTAATTATACAAACTCATTATATATCCATTAAAAGTGTAATTCAGCTATTTCAGTATCAGTATGTATGGTCCACAGTTGGTGAATATGGTTGTGTGGGAGGGGGAGGATGCTCAATTGGTACATTATGAAATGTCAGTCTAACTGATCTGGCTCCAGGGGTAGGTAATGTTGCTGCAGTAGTGGATGCTTGTTCATATCTTCTTACCCTCTGATTCCTGGGATTTCGTGTAGATTTTACATGGCTTTGCTGTACATCAAATTCTGGACGCATACCTTCATAAAACCGGTCATGGGTGGATGTGTGGTAATAGAAGGGTAGGTCTGGGCTCAGTCTTTTACTGAATTCAAGACAGGCTTTGCGCCAGGCATACTGTACATTCTTATGAGTGAAATGTGGTCCAACTGCGTCTCTCAATACACTGAATAGGCACTCAACATCATCAGCTCTAGGGTGCTCTTGAGGTAGTTGTTGTTGAATGTTAAAGCATCGTTTCTGCTCACGGCTTTCAATATTTGTTGTCAGAGCAATTAGTGTTTCTCTGGTTAGACCTCTGATGCTTGTAATATCTCTATGTATGCATGTGTGTATGTGAATGTAAAATCACAAATAAAAAGCTATAATAATATTATAATATTATTATTAATGGCATGCATGCACGCATACATTATAGTGTGCACATATCATAGCTATACCTGTTGACTTCCAATAAACTAAAATCACTGTATGTCTCTGAATGCCATGGCATCAAATCATCCAAAATGAATTTGAGTAGGTCATTGTTGAATGCAGATCGTTGTTGTGATGACAACCCACGTTCATCACATGATCTTCTCCAATTTAGTATGCACTCGATGTATTTTGCTTCAAAATCATAACCCTTTGTTTTCATGAATTTTACCATCCTTGAACTAAAATGATTTTCTACATCTCGAATTGATTGTTTTCTTTTACCAGTAAGAGCTGGGTAGCTCAACTTCGTGTTTGGATCACTTAAGGCTTCAAAGAACCTTTCTAGGCGGAGGTTATCTGGACCACCTGATCTGGTGCTGTGTCCAAAAAAATGAAAAAAGTTCATAATTATTTTATGAATATAAGTTCATGATTATATACCTTGAAAACATGACCTTCATCCTCTCTCTCATGAAAAGTAATACCAGTGATTGGATGAGATTCTGGAACATAGATGTGACTTCGAAATGGAACACCATTTTCATCCCAATGACGTACTTGATACGTATACTCAAACTGGGCTAATATGGATCGTAGTTGATCAACAGAACTCTCTTTTTTCTCTGTAAAAATCAATAGTAGCACACTAACTAAAAATGTTATGAGTAGAATTCAGTTGGATCTCATTCTAGGGTACAAAAGGCAGTCATAAGCTCAAGGTAAGTTATAGCTTGATATACACAAATCAGAATAATGCAGTGTATACAATGTCATGTAGTCTAGCTTATATGTGGGTGTGGGTTTTGGGGAGAGAAAAGGCGGAGTCATGCCAATTTTCCAAGGTGATTAAATTATTGAACTTTGAACTTTATCTCTAAATATCCAAAATTATTATAAAAAATTTTAGGCTAAATTACCTGTTTCAGGATCTGGAGACCATTTGTGAAGGGGATAGCCAGGTGGTACTGTTCTTGTACGTAATCGACTGATCATGTCTTCATCAGATATTCCACTCTTCTTCCACTCTACAATTTCTTTCAACACACTATTGGCACAGCTGGATTTGGGGTTTGAGCACGAACACTACCATCTTCATCACCTATACCAAAAAACAGTTACATGAACTGTGAGTATAATAAAAGTTAATTTACTTTATAGCCTTACATATTGAAGTGAGCATTGCTAACATGGTCTTTTTCCGACACTTCGAATATTTCGCTCGAGCATCAGATCTGATAGCAAATATTGATACAGGACGAGTAAATCCTCGAGTACGAAAAGAATTGAATTCTCCATTGGTCACAAGTCCTGCAGTCAAATTTAGTTGTTAAAACACTGCATGATGAATAGATTAAACCCTGAAAAACATATTATTATATACCTACTACAGTCATGTCTCTCTGCTTCATCTGTTCAATGACAGCATTAATCATTTTTCGAGCTGTATCTGCTGACAAAGTAGCATAGGGAAAGCATTGTACTGGCAATGCATACGGTTTACATCGCCTGTCTTCAGGACTGATCATGATAACCCATATATGTGTGGCAGCTGTTCTTTGGTGTTTGGAAAGTAACACAACAAATGAAGTGAGAAATGAGAAATTTTTCCTGCCAAATTCTCTGCAATAATATCTGTGTCTGTATTGCTGAGAAGGTCCACTAAAACACTGATATCAACATTCAATTGATGACCCTTCTCGTTTAATGTCTCCAGCTCTTTCAACTGCCAAGCAAGACCATACAAAACTTTCTCAGTAGTTTTGCCTTCTGATGTTTTGTTTGCATACTCATTGCCAGTGCTCTGAAGTGCTATATAATCATAACAGTATATACCAATCATTAATTTTCGTTGTAACATTTATTTAACAATATAAATTATTATAGTGCATGCATTCAAATGGGCATTATGTACATACTCAACATAATTATTTGAACAATTATTGTAATTATTGTAATACTACCTTTNATGGCCGCCATTAATTTCTACACTCATGCATAATTCATGTTCTTCTAGAATATTCGAATTGACGACCCTTTCCACACACAAATGTGTGCGTTATTTGGAATTTATAATAAATGCAAGTTGCCTGGAACTGTTTTGTGATACCTGGATGCTCTTGCTCTTCTTAAGAGATGAATCAGGACTTTGATTATCATAACATATAGAAAGGCAAGTAAATCTTATGATACAGCTCTTGCCTCCAAATGACTGAGATGTATGTTTCACTTCAGTCATCAAGCAGGCTACACAATTTACCAGCTCAGCAGCCCGCCGTTCAGTAGTCTGGCTTGCCAGACTACTAGCTCAGTTGCTAGCTACACATACCAACTCTAATGTGATTTGTAGAATTATGGAAAAATGAGAACAAACAAGTAAAAAAAAACATTGGAAATGTAATGAGACACAGGAATGGCTAAATCGTAAAAAGAACGCAAACAAGATGGAATGGCTGTTAGAGTGTGTAAGGAATTCTTCCTGTGGGCAAAATGAGAGACTCAATAAGGAGATTGCTAAATGCAGCCCATACAAGAAGAATTTTCCACACACTCTAAGAGCCATTCCATCTTGTTTGCGTTCTTTTTACGATTTAGCCATTCCTGTGTCTCATTACATTTCAAATGTTTTTTTTTTACTTGTTATTATGAAATCAATGCCTATGTATCCAGTTCATTTAACAAATGTATATACAGTTCAAGCCTTTCAGATACTGTTGTTGGCCAGTCTATGCCATCTTGATTCATGATAACACTTGCAGCTTCTAAAAATTCCACTTCAACTGGAGGATCAGGTGATGATGTAAACCTCTTTATATAACGGATATCTGTCCTGTTGACAGGACAGATATAATCACGCCTTCCTATAGTATTATAAATAACAATGAAGCAATCATGCAATTCATTGCTCTTTATGTTATCAAAATTAATAGCAATATTATGGCATGGCATGGCATGCAGTATAATAATTTAGTAATCAGGATAATTATGGCAATTAAGAAACACACTAACCTACAACAAATGGTGTAAAAAAAAGTTGGTTGGGTATACCACCCACAGCAGCATTATGACTCTTCCTTATGGAATGTGTGTTCCACTCATGCTTAAAATTATTCAGTTCTTCTTGAATGCAGTCCATGAAACAAAACCTCAAACAGTCACTGTAATCAAAGTGTTATCAACAATTCAGTAATAATAATTATAACAGTTATACTACAGTGATTGTATATCATAGCTTACATGTGTATAATATGTGACCGAATTTTGGAAAACCGACCAGATGTAGTAATATGCGAATTTGAGATAGCATTTGCATTGTAATCTACGTCATTGCAGCTAGCTATTTTCCAAATTTGAAGCGGCTAGGCGCTATAGTTTTGGAGATATGAGCTCAAATATACCGACCGTTCATTCCAATTTTACTCGCTAAAATCATGAGCGAATACGTTGCTAAGCGCGAGTACACAAACTCCGCATACTATCCGTGTTACAAACAATTTATGTTTTTGGTACAATTTTAGTGTAGTATCAGAATATGCATGAAGTTAGTTGAAGCGCTAGTTAAAACTTACTTTATGAGCCTTTTTAAAGACACAGAAGACCAGGGAGCCTTCCAGGAGGATTCACCAAGAAAGTAAGTAAGTCTACTAAGTAGAATAATGTAGCGGGTGGGCTGTAACTAGAGTAACTAAGCTATAAATGGCGCAGAAATAAGCGCCCAATATTAATGCATGCATCTATAGCTATTCTAACTGCTCAGGTACATTAAGGCCTGGGTCCACATATTTTTATGTACTTTTTGATACCTTGTCATTGCAGTGATGATTTGTGAGATTTTAGTACACATATACTAGGCTTTCTATATACCAAAATGTTAAGCAAAGACTGAATATTAACCACAACTATAATTAAATTATTAAATTATTAATGGTTTTTAATAATTAACCTTTAATATTCATAAAGCGTTCTCAAAAATTCAAACAAAAATACGGATGATTCATTGCTGAGGAAAAGTACCTTAAATTGGGTTTTTAAACTTTACTATAGGTATATAATAGCAAATCACCGCGTTTGAAAGTTACTTATTCTCTAATAAAAAATAGGCTGCTTACAAAGTGTAAATTAGCGAGAAAAGTCACAAAATTTGGAGTTAACTTACCTCTTTTGTGAAACCAGTTGATTTTCCAACCTGAAACGCGGTGGTACATGCTTTTCTTGTCTATACTCTTGTAAACTAGCAAGAAAAAAGAAGGCGATCCGACCATTTGAACGTCCGTATTCATCGAAAATGTTCAGCACAATAAGATCGCTTGGCTCACTCAGCGAATTTCCGGGTCAAAGTTCAAATTAGTTAAATAACTACGGGTATTCCCCATAATTGCAATTCGAAGCGCGCGCGGGAAAACTAACAGCATGGTACTGCTGCTGCCTGGCATGTGCTGAAAAACTGCTGTATGTTGGTAATCTCGAGGCAAACTGTTACTGCCAGGTAAATATAAAGCTTTTTGAAACTTGTACAATAAGACTATACTGATATAATAATTGATATTAAATTGCATATTGAAATAATAATTATAGAACTATAAACAACTATACAAGACTGAGTAATCTGACAGAAACTGAGGACTGTACATCCAAAGGTATATATTATTATAATATTAAACTCTATCTTCATCTTGGAATAGATCCTGTATTGATCTGTGCAGTATTTCAAATATAATAGATTAGCTCAATGAGGTGGCAACAAATCTACAAGGTTTTTTTTTACCTTAGTTTGCATACCACTGTGACCACACTTTTCAGCTAGCATGAGCACTCAGTACTGGCTCTGTGAGTGTGTGTGTGTGTGTGTGTGTGTGTGCGTGTGTGTGTGCCAGTGTGTGTGTGTGTGTGTGTGTGTGTGTGTGTGTGTGTGTGTGNTGTGTGTGTGTGTGTGTGTGTGTGTGTGTGTGTGTGTGTGTGTGTGTGTGTGTGTGTGTGTGTGTGTGTGTGTGTGTGTGTGTGGAGAAAACTCTTGCAGGCGGCCTTTTGCATGGTGTGGTAAAATGACAAGTTTAGTGGTAAAGCATAAAAGTTGCTTCTTATAAAAATTACAAACATAAGAATTAAACAGTTCACATGTACACATGACACACACAGTTATAGATCTATCACCATTATATTATGGCCCAATATTTTAGCTGTGGCTTTGCTAGAGTTGCAGTTTATCAAATTGCAAGTAAGCTACACAAAAGCCAAAAAAATTGGATGCAACTTAATGGATGTGACAAGGATAGGTTTGTGGAATTATTTCAAAAGCAATTTCAAAATCGCTCCAATTTTTCCATCAACAATCCCAACAATTTTGTGCGCAACGCAAGAAGGCTACTGCCCATGTTTCATCAACGGTGGAACCCACAGTCTTCTCGGCTTGAGTACTATGAGCATTTTTCCCAGCTGAACTGGATGAAGCTAAGTACCGAATCGAAAGCAATGCATTCTGTAAAAGAATGCAAAGGATGTCTACGATCATATCCATTGATGCAAGACAAATTTCCAGGTAATTTGAAACGAGACAAGGAGAATTATGCTGAAGCTTCAAAAAAGTTTTTGAAAAGGCTAAAAAGAGATAGCCCAATACCAGTGCGTGAAGCCAAGAAAGCTGCACTAAATGTCTTTGAGACTGTTTCAGAGCAGTTTGAAGAATCCACTGGACACTCGCTCACTGAATGTCTGACTATCAATCCCAAGTCTAAACTACAGGTAAGGCCAACAAAGCAGCAATTGACTCAAAAAAGGAGAGAACAGCTTCGCAAATTCAAGCAAACCATTGAAACCGACTACAAAGAATCATCAGCAAGTGCAGTACTTGGAACAAGGACATCTAAAAGCCAATTCAACAAGATTAGAATGATTCAGGGATTTGAAACTGCTACAGAACCATCAACACCGAAATCACACACTCCAACCCTTGACAATGTTATACTTCTTCATCACAGTGAAGAAGACCTTATTGCTGAAGTTGAGTCAAACCATGATGAAAAAATAAATTGGAGTGAACTTGCCCGAAAGTATGGAGTGAGATTAGCCAACAGTGATCGTGAGCTGAAAAATGGAGGCCAAGTACTGAAGGAATTCGTGAGAAACAAGGGTGTTGACATTACTCGATTCGAGAAAACGTCTGCTCCACCAAGGATACGTAGGAAACGTAAACGAGGCCCTGGAGGTGAAGTGTCAATTCCAGTATCAGCTACAACACAAGTGATCAATGAGGTTATTGCCAAGAGGATTGAGGATGGTACGTACAACATTGGGGAATTAATAACTCCAAAACAATTCTCAAAGCTGAAAGTAAACAATGATGGAACATTTTCAACCGAATTGTTTACAATAGAAGGCCGAAAAATTCCTCTGACAAAAATCAGACAACACATGCTTCAGAAGCAAGAAAACCTCAAGCTACTTCGTGCAAGCGAAAATTATGGCAACATTCCATGTGAAGTCATACAAACTAGACTCCGAAGTCTAGGCGAATTTGATGAAACCTTGAACGAGGAGGAGCAACGTGTAAAACTTAAGGAGTTGGAAACAACTCGTCACTTAACTTGTTGGGCAGATCACTCCACCATTGCAGGACATACCTACGTGTTATACACGTTTAGCTGTCTTTATGACCCTGCAGTGTTTTTCAAACAGGATGAGATTTCACAGAAAATAGATGTTGAAGAGCTTGTCACTCAACCACAATTACACATCATTGCTCGCTGTGGCAGTTCTGATGACAGCACACTGGCATATGCTGAAGAAAGAAGAAAATGCATTCAATCCCTTTCAGACCCTGTTACTACATCAAATGGAGTAGAATACAGAGATATTCTACGCTACTTCACGGGAGACATGCCGGCACTAGCAGCAGAAAGTGGTCAACAGTATGGTGGAAATTACCCATGTGGCAACTGCGGTGTTGCCGCTCGAATGTTCGATGACATAGCATTTGTTCAAAGACGACCACTACGATCACTAAGTGAGAGAGTAGAGCTCATTTACAATGGGGCATATGGAAGCAACACCAAATGTAGACCGTTCGATACTTTGTCCAAAGGAGAGCTTTCTCATGAACTAGCTGTGAGAAACCTCAATTCCCTGGGCAAAAAACCTGAACTACGCAAACGCCTACAGCATGAACTAGGTTGAGTTCAACGAGTGCCAACACTGCTATTTGGTTCAACAACTAAATGTTGCAGTGAATTAGAAATTCCAGAGTATGAGATCACTCTATGCGAACCCTTGCATGATTATAGTAATCATATCAAGAATTTGTTACTAGAAATTCCTGCCCACTTAACCAAAGAGGCACAAGAAGCAATGAAGTCAGCCTTAACAGCTATTTTTAAGGACAAGCAGAACATTAGAGGTTGTGATTACCGTGATGCTGCTGTGGTGTTGCCTGAACTTCTACGCACACAACAATTGGATCTACCCGATGGTGTGATGGAGTTACTTGACAGCTTGTGTGAGATTGGACGCCTTCTGTACAGCAAGGAGACTCAAAGGACAGCCCAGTCAGTACTCCGACTTCATTTAGTCACATGGATCCATTGGATACGTTTGCGAGAGGTCATAGCAGTCCCTAAAAAGCTGACAAGACGAAAACTTTGGGGCTATTACTCACATGCACTCCTAGCACATTCACCTTTACTATACAGGGTCATATCCCTTCGACAACTCAACACTGAGGATGAGGAAAGAATGTTTGGTCCTCTAAAAGACATCACAAAACGTACATCAAGCATGAGACCAGGGGAGATTGAGTACAATGCTCTCATAAGGCTCCAAGAGGAGATCAAACAGGGAAACATCACTAACTGTAACGAGAGAGTAATCAGCAAACATGCCTCACAAAAACAACCTCCCAAACACAGTATGAGGACACTACGAGGTACTCTCACCACTGGCAGTCTTTACTGGAAAACATTTCTGACTATCTAGTAGAGGGAGAAGGAAGCTGGTGGAGAAAACTTGGTAATGGTGATATCGAATTCTTCGATATCGAAGTGCCTCATATGGAAATCCCACACATGCCCACCCTACAGCATTTTCGATCTTCTAATACACAAACAGTTTGTGCTCACCTCAAAGAGATGTGGATGGAGTGTATGAACAAAAAAGTGGCCTTGCCAGTGGAGACTCTACACACTTATAACCTGCAAAGAGAGCAAATGAGAGAAATAGAGATTGAAGACGAAGATGACGAAGAAGAAGTTGGTGATATGGTCATTTCTATCACTATGTGCGATACAGACATATTCAGCTCTGTTGATGATACTGAACAGACAAGTTCTGAAATAGCGGTAAACACAGCTAATGATGAACACTTACAAGAAGTTTCCGCACCAAGTCCAACGAGAACTCCTCATACTTGCCCTCTCAGTCTTTGTACACCTCCAGAAAGTTCTCGTAGAAGTCTGCCTGACACTGCACCACAAAGTACGAGATGCAGTACACCTACACGGAAAGGGAATAGTACAGATGTTCATAAGTCAACACAACTTCTGTCGCTGACACCACCTTCTACACCAATAGAGTTTACAAAAGGAGACAATTATATGTTCAAAACTAAAGTAGGAACAGCATTGAGCAAGCTTTTTGGAAACAACGATGAAGATATTATCTCTCTGGACAAAGCTAAGCAGGAACTCAAAAGGCAGCCTAAATCAAGATTGCTCTTAAACAAATACCACCAAGTGGAAACCAAGGTATCGGCAAGGGTGCTACAGGTTTACAGTAAGTGTAATGAACAGATCAGTGAATGGGAAAAGGCATTCCTTGCAGAACACAGTCGTTTCCCAGCTAAATCAGATATTGTGAACTTTCATAGTGTTTGTCAGCACTACAAACAGAGGCATATAGCACAAGAACTATTATCATCCTGGAACATTAGTATTCATTTGTGAATATCTGATAATACTTGTTTATTCATGTGTGTCTAACTAATAGTCTGTGTATTTATAATAAAATTAGCTACAAATCAAAACTTACCTTTGTGTCATGATAAATTAGCGTCTTGATATTAAACATCATGTGATTCTTCAAAAATAGGATCTGACCTTGGGCTCTGTCTTGATTCTCTATCTCTACAAGTAGGACTATACACGAGTGTTTACTACAGTTTGAAAATTATTTTGACTTATGATCTTCACGTGATATATATACTGGCTACAATTCCTGTACGATGTACGAACGTCGAACTGTACGCCCTCCCGGATCCCGCGAGCGTGCGAGTTATTTCCGGATATATAGCCCCGCCCACAATACGTATATCTAAATAACCGAATTCAAATACTTCGAGAAATTTTCCTGGACCATTCCTTAACGTACCTGAGTGTAGGAAACAGTTTAGCTAATACTTATTGCCCATAATAAGAAGCGCTTAGCTTCTTTCCCCCACAAATTTCATTGCAAATTTATTATACACAATGTACAATACATTCATTCATTATTATGCACAGATAAACAGCTCCTGGCATAGCCCAGCGATTCTGCAACACTGTGGACCATCTTCTGATCATCTGGAAGAGATTTCTTTCTGCTAGAAGTGTTTAGTTCATGAATAATGCATTGTTTTTTGTTGCACATTAAATATGCGAGATTATAATGAGATGCACAGCAGCAGCTGCATCATGTACTTATTAATCAATGAACATGGCAACGCATCCCGTGTACTAACGGGAGAGAAGCTAGCCATGGCTGACATAGCTGCATTCAAACGCTTATATCTCAGCAATAGAAGCAGCCCCACCCGTAAAATCACGTCTGCAGCTCGCCAAGGTGTGCCCCTCCCCATTGGTGCAAAAAAATTAATTTCACGCGCGCGCGCGTCGCGAATTACACTACAATCGGCGATTACTACAAACAAAGTTTTACTACATCTGGTCGGTTTTCCAAAATTGGGTCACATATTATCAGACTCAAACAGTCCAACATCACGGAGTTCCTGATATAATTGTGAATGTGGTCACATGCATGATAATATTGACTACAATAATTATTATTATATAATATAATAATTAATTATAATGACAAAATAATAATAATGCTTACAGAAAACAGTTCAATCCACCACTCACTCATCCACTTCCTTAGAATGCACCATAGTGATTCAATCCGCTAAAAATTATTATAACAGTATGATTACGTTATATTACATGAAATTATTAGAAATAGACTACTTAAAAATAAAGTCAGTATAGCCGGGGTATTACCTGATTTGAAACAGATATATCATAACAAAAACTTTGGTCACCACTGAGGCTATCATGATCATTTCTACGAAAACAAGTAAAAAAAAAAACATTGGAAATGTAATGAGACATAGGAATGGCCAAATCGTAAAAAGAAGGCAAACAAGATGGAATGGCTGTCTGAGTGTGTGCCGAATTCTTCCTGTGTGGGCTGCATGTACTCGCCTTCCCTGT
>CAXIPT010000104.1:31491-57583 GCA_964030475.1 Tethya wilhelma
ACACACACACACACACACACACACACACACACACACACACACACACACACACACACACAACACACAACACACAACACACAACACACAACACACATGAAAATTCAATAAACTTGCAAATAACACATGACATTGTATAATACTTATACTTACAGCATAAGGGAGTTTCAGTGCTGGATACCGTTTAATTATGTCCTCCGATTCAACGTGTCATTGTTTACCACGACAAAATCTCTTCTGGTGACAAAAGACTGTTTCAGAAGGGAAACAATAGTTTCCTTTCTTTTTGGCCATTCATCTCTTCTGTCATTAGCTTCTCATAATCGTCATCAGACTCAAAATCATGGCTACTATCAGCATAAGGTGGATAGCGATCCAGAATACAATCAACCTTTGGACGTCCACGTTTAGCTGGCGGCCCTTCACTAGATACTTCGTCGGGTTTCTTCCGTTTACCATTGCCAATATTATCTATCAATTTCTTCTCCCATGAACCCTATACGTACACATTGTAAAAACAAAAAAGTTGGATAGCTTAATTGCAAGCATGTACATTATCACGATAGCTCTATCAACTCACGTATCCACTGACGTTTTCTCCTTATATATGATCCTTATAAATGGATACTTTGTGACCAATTTTTTTGCTACAATTGTACAAAATTCTTTGGTGACTTTGTCGCAACATGCCCACATTTAGATAGCTAAGTCTCGGACAATTTCATTTCTCCTAGCTGTCGTTGTTTAAACTCCTTCTCTCAGCATCAGTTGGAAGTTGTAACAGTCGCTTAATTGTAGGCCGCCATAAGTCTAGAATTACAAAACCTTTTATTTCTGGTCTGGAACGGGAAGCTGACGATGCAATTGACGAAGCGTCATCAGAACTTGGTGAGAGTGGCGAGAGTGGAATACATGAATTATCTTGAAATGAGCTGAGAGGCGAGAAACGACCAGATGGATTTGAGCTGCTGGGAGGCGGTGAGATTGCAGCACGAGATGTGCTTGGTGAGAAAGGATAAGATGTGTTAGGTGAGAAGGGACCAGATGAGCTCAAGCCAGGAGGTGGGAATTGTTGCGTTATTTCTCCTTTAACCTGCAGAGAGAAAGTTGGTCAGTGGTATAGCTACAAAGCTAATGAAAGCACCGATGGTGCACAACCCTCGGCACAGTCTAACAACTATTGTTATGCATAGCCACCGCTATCAAATGGCTTAATTCATCATACCATCTGCATGAAACTCGGAAGACTTTGTGTACGAAATTACTGACTGAAGATTTAGTCTCACCACAAATGCATAGAGAGTCACATTCAAATGTGCTTCAAATTTTAAGACTGTGCATTAAGAATTGTCTAAGTTTAAAATTAACTCTTACAAAGGTGGTTTTTTGTTAAGAAAAAAAGTCTTATGTTGATTCACTGGAACCAAACCAAATGTTTTGTGAATCAACCATCATGACTATGACTACACTGTGCAGGCTACATTTACTACAAAAAAAATAGCCACACGAAGCTTACTAGGTAACACCTGCGGATTTCAAGTCAGTAAGCCACTTGTGTTATCAATAAATACTGCACCCTGCACTGTAGAAGCATATAGTCCAAACTATATATGGCATGTCTGTCAGACCTACTGATGGCCATGCAGACTGAAAACATGGAAAACCTGGCCAAGCTCAATAACTGTGTCATTGGCAATGCTTATCAGTACAGGTTACTGAGTGACTAGTAGAAATTAGAAACCTAGCCTGAATGTGTAAGCAGTTAGATAATGCTAATAAACTCTAAGCTCCATTTAATACCTTACATGAAAGTCAACTCCTTGTTCCCTGTTCTGGCCAACGGCATAGACAGTAGATTCAGCCCAGCTGAACTGATCATTCAACTGTATTTCTAAATAACGCACAGTACACGTGGTCTATTGTAGGTGTGACTAAAATGTTGGGGGTGTGGCCTCGAAGCCAAACGCTCAGAGAAGCTGGAAAAGCCTCAGATCTCAGGAACTACAAGTTTTTGTTGAACGCTACGTGTAATTTTTTTAGATGATCACGATTAATCACTATTAGCATGTCGATTTTGGCAAGTAGAACTGTTGTTCTTGAGATATAGAGTGAACAAACAAACGGAAGGACAGACAAAACGACTACTATAACCCTCAACGCGCATGCGCGCGCCGAGGGTTAATTAGCTATTTGCAATGACATCATCACCACTGATCTCAATGATCATCTAGCTATAAATATAGATATACTCACCTCTCTTATTAACCTCTGCAGTTTTTTAATATCCCCAACTTCTTGATAAGAGACTTAATCTCTTCATCGCTTAAATCAAGGAAGCCACCACCGTCAATTTCTTTGTCTTAAGAAAGCAAATAATAAACTGAGATATTGCCGCTTGAACAAAAAATTTTGATTTTTTACCTTCAATTTTCTCACAAACCTCTTGTGGAATACCCTTGTCTGTCAGAAATTCTCTGAGTTTTGACGACGTTTTGTTTCAAAAAGAATCTGACACAGAGCCCGCCATTTTTCTCTCAGATATCTATCTAGAAACACTGTAGCTAGTCACGTGCAAAACTCCTGTAAGTCACGCAACGTGTTCTGCGCTCGCTCACTAGCAAGACATGTCTTGTCGAGAGTGTAATCTTTGCGGGTATTTAACGCCCGATTTCAAGAGCCATCTGAGCCATCTTCATCATGTGTATAAAGATGATCCTTCCTTTTCTGTTCGTTGTGGAATTGGTGGATATTCAGACGAATTTCAGAACTTTTCAGGTTTTAACACGCATGTTTATCGAAAACACAGATGTGAACTTAAACTCCCAGGAGCTCTGCCAAGTATAAATCCTGGTGGCATGAGCAGTCAGGTTTTAGAACCAGAACAATGTTCAAGTGTTCGTTATGATGATGACGATGAAGATTGTGTGGACACTAGCACTGAGACACTGACCCAAGGTGAACTAATCAGTCACCATGACTATAGTAATCAGATTCATACTCATAATGCTGCCACATTTTTGTTGAAACTCAGTGAAGAGCGGAAACTTAGTGAAGTTGGTTTACAAGATGTAATAGCAGGATGTCGAGAGATATGTGCCCAGACATAAAAGCAAATGAAAAACATCATTTTACGAGAACTTACGAGTCATCAAATCCACCCCTCTATTGTTAAAGGATTGTTGGAATCTGTATCAGACATTGATGACCCTTTTACTAATCTTTTATCATCATATTTAAGAGAAAAGTACTTTAAGGAACATTTTCCATACCTTGTAAGTGAATTTTATGTGCATGAATGTTACGAGTCCACATGTGTTTACTCACATACACTATAATGACATTTTAGGAGCCCTTAAACAATCTTATTTGTTTAACCTTATTTCTCGGATCAGTTTAAAGGGACCAAACGAAGGAAAACTCTGAATTCTGATAAATTTTATTATGTACCATTATTGGATTTACTTGCACTTCTCCTTAATAACAAAGGTATTTTTGATGAGGTAACTTCCTCCCACTTTAGTTCAGATCAAAGTGAACTACACGATTTTTGTGATGGCACAGTGTTTTCCAATCACCCTTTGTTTGGTACTGACCATAGTGCCCTTCAAATAATTGCATATTCCGATGAAGTAGAAATTGCAAACCCTTTAGGTTCTTATGTACGCAAGCATAAACTTGGAGCACTCTTTTTAAGCTTGGGCAATATCCGTCCTCAACTTAGGTCATCACTTAAATCGATATTTGTACTCGCAATTGCAAGAGTTAAACACATTAAGGAGTATGGTATCGATTGTGTTTTAGCTCCATTTGTTGATGATTTGAATACATTTTATGTAGATGGACTTAGAGTCCTAATTGATGAGCAAGAGTATCACTTCCGTGGAGCTCTTCTTGCATTTCTTGCAGATAATTTAGGTGCACACTCCATTGCTGGCTTTAAAGAAAGCTTTTCGTTTCAGTCTAAGAGAATCTGCCGTTCTTGCATGGCCACCAAACCAAAGATTCAAATTGTTTATAGCGAAGATGATTGTCACTTACGTACTGCCACAGAACATGAAGAGCAATGTTTCCGTATGTGGCACACAAACAGTGCTGAGCTTTCAAAAGAGTATGGAATTAACAGATGATCAATCCTATAAAATGTAGCAGGATTTTCAGTTATAAATGGAATACCACAGGATATCATGCACGATTTGTTTGAAGGAGTAGTGGGTACAGAACTGAAACTATTTCTATAGCATATTGTGTTGAAGAAGACTCAAGCTTCTCAATTTTAGAATCTCAAGACATGATTTTCTTGATACCAGACCATCACCAATTGAATCTGTCACTTCGTTTCGCCAATCAGCATCACAAATGATTGCTCTCATTTTTGAGTTGCCTATCATTATTGGTGATAAAATTCCTACTGAAGATAGGAAATGGAAGTCGCTGCTACTTTTGATTAAAATTTGCAAAATTGCTATTTCTCCAGTTTGTTCAAATGACACTATACCTTATCTTTCTTTGTTGATTGAAGAAAAACTGTCTTCCTTCAAAAATTTGTATCCAAATGAAAATATACCCAAAATGCATTATATGCTCCACTATCCATTTCAAATACTTAGATATGGTCCTCTGATTCAATCGTGGTGTATGAGGCATGAATCAAAACTTAGTTTTGTGAAGCAAAGTTCTATTAGAGGTAACTTTATAAATGTGTGCAAGACTGCTGTTAACAAACATCAAAGATGGCTATGCTACCAACTTCCAACATGAGAATGTTGTTTCTCCAAATATTGAAATAGGCCCAATCAAATCTGAATTTAGTCTTGCCGACATGTACGAGAGCAAATACTTACATTTGACATTAGCATTACAGCAACTGTTTACCGCTTGAAGTGGTTACAATATGGTAGAACTATATTGAAAGCTGATGCTTTGTATTAGTCAAGTATGACCCCTTGTATCCCATATTTGGTAAAGTTTGGGAAGTTTTGGTGTTTGACCTAAATGAAATCACTTCTGAAACTATCATTTTGTCTTTGCAGATCAACAGTACTTGTTATTACCATAGTCATTTTGACTCATTTGTGGTTAGTCCTTTAGGAAATATAAAGTATGTCTCATTTAACAGTCTTCAGTATCACAAAATATTAAGTGTTAGGGCAGCCCGGCTAGTCATGTTGCTTCTGATAACAATTTGTATGTGTCACTACCATGCACCCTGTAATTATTATAGACTTGCAGTCATTGGTTTGTTAATTATTTTATTGTTAGAGAAATGTTTTGTGTATGTTTACAATGCCATGTAACATTTTAAAAAAAGCAAAAACAACAATAAAATAAGTTTTGTTGGTTTTTTTTTTTTTTTTTNAGGCAGCCTAAATCAAGATTGCTCTTAAACAAATACCACCAAGTGGAAACCAAGGTATCGGCAAGGGTGCTACAGGTTTACAGTAAGTGTAATGAACAGATCAGTGAATGGGAAAAGGCATTCCTTGCAGAACACAGTCGTTTCCCAGCTAAATCAGATATTGTGAACTTTCATAGTGTTTGTCAGCACTACAAACAGAGGCATATAGCACAAGAACTATTATCATCCTGGAACATTAGTATTCATTTGTAAATATCTGATAATACTTGTTTATTCATGTGTGTCTAACTAAAAGTCTGTGTATTTATAATAAAATTAGCTACAAATCAAAACTTACCTTTGTGTCATGATATTTAGCGTCTTGATATTAAACATGTGATTCTTCAAAAATAGGATCTGACTTTGGGCTCTGTCTTGATTCTCTATCTCTACAAGTAGGACTGTACACAAGTGTTTACTACAGTTTGAAAATTATTTTGACTTATGATCTTCACGTGATATATATACTGGCTGTACGATGTACGAACGTCGAACTAAAGTATTGTACGCCCTCCCGGATCCCGCGAGCGTGTGAGTTATTTCCAGATATATAGCCCCGCCCACAATACGTATATCTAAATGACCGAATTCAAATACTTCGAGAAATTTTCCTGGACCATTCCTTAACGTACCTGAGAGCCATTCGATTTGGCCATTTCTATGTCTCATTACCTTTCTAATGTTTTTTTTCACTTGTTTTGAGACATAGGAATGGCCAAATCGTAAAAAAGAAAGCAAACAAGAACGAATGGCTGTTTGAGTGTGTGCAGAATCATTCCTCTGTGGGCTGCATGTAGTACTCTCTTCCCATGTTGAGTCCGTCATGTTGCCCATAGGAATAATTCTTTACACACCCAAACAGCCATTTGTTCTTGTTTACTTTCTTTTTTACGATTTGGCCATTCCTATGTCTCATTACATTTCTAATGTTTTTTTCACTTGTTTGTTCCCATTTTTTCATAATTCTACATCACAGTTGAGTTTGTGTGTATACAGTAGTTACGTGTAGACTATTAGCATGGATATTATTAATCCATGTTATCAGTATAAAAGTCACTGTGAAGCAGGCTCAGGAGGCTGGAGCTGTATCTTACAAAATTTACTTGCTTTTCTCATCTTCTTATAATGACAACTATGTAACAAAGTAGTCTATTCACCTCCTAAATATTTAAGACTGACCCTGGTTACAGAGACTTCAGCACAACCAGAAATCTTAATTTAGGTAAAACAGGCAGGGCAACGAATATTCGGATTCCAAATAACGCACACTTGTCTAACTGAAAAGGGTCGTCAACTTGATTTCCATTGTAGCTAATGAATTATTAATGAGTATATAAATGAATGGCTGCCATACGGAGAAGGCGCTTTTTGTCTTGTATCTAGCGACTCAGCTAGAAAGACAAATAACCAATACAAAAAGCACGTAAAGACAAAGAAACCAAGTTTATTCGTTCAAGAATCAGCTTCTGAAAGCGAGCGGTCTTTGAGAAAAGTCGTTCCAAGATAGAAGAAGAAGAAGAAGAAGAAGATGGAGAAAATTGGAGGTTTGGCATGTTTGTGTTTGTTACTTTAGCGATGGTTTTGGGCTATGTTCTAGGCTCAATAGAAAAAGAAAAGGCTAAATATTAGCTTTAGAAGCCTTTTACTGCCAAGCGCTCAGTTTTTGCAGAGTTATTCGCGTGAATATTTGTATTGAGCTAATGGGCCATTCGTGCCATTCCTATGTACCCAGTACTACCGTACTGGGAATATACTCTGCTTGAGTTTTGTCAAACTTTGGGCAAAGTTCTCCATGCAGTAGTACTGGTGTGCTTTGGTACTCTTGCCTAAACAAATTAGAAACACAATAGAATTTATTAAGGATATATGTATATACATGTACTTATACTTGTCCGACAACTCTGGAAACCAGGTCTTACCTTCATCCTTCTTTTTCCGACATGCTATCTTCTTCATTAGTTTTGCAGTGTTCTTGGTACCTTTAAGTAATGAAGAGATCACATCAACTTTAACGCCATGTTAGCATATCATGCCATGTGACATATGAGTCCAGCACTTGAAGATCCTGTGTGACATACTTCATCACCTGTGCCTGGTTTTCATGGGTAACTTCTTTGAACTGTAGACCTGAGGAGAATTAACAGCTACAGAAAAGTAAGACTGGGCAAGTAACATAAATGTTGAATAAACTACCTTGTTCTAATACGTACATTCCAGTTCTCTAGTTTGGGGAATGAAATGCTCTTTTCTAGACACTGTCGAGCAGGAAAGGATCTTCTCTGTACTGTTGTATGTGTGAGTGGACATGAGAGTTCAACCTCATCTGTAAAATATGTGTGTGTGCGTGTGTGTGTGCATGTGTAGACACATTCAAAGTACCTTCGTAACAAGCAAGGGACAGTGGCATTGAAGGCATTTGCGGTCAAGTTGTGATGAGCATCCGTTATCACTGCAAAGAAAAACAAGCAACAGTGATTATGCTATGATGCAAAGAGACACTGAAAAACAAACCTCACCATCAGTGGAGTAGCTTGGCAATGCTTTCACTTCCACTAGCCTCCATCACAGTCAACTTAGTACATGTGTTGACTGCATCCCTTTATTGTACACTGTAACGAAATAAAGTGACATAATGGAGTCACCATCATTTACTAGGTAGACTCACCTGATCTTATGTAATACGCTCCCACTTTCCCCTTACCTGCATTGTTAGTAAAATGGATATATTGGCTTGGAATGATACTAGTACAAGTGAAGGCATGGATACAAAGAATAATTATTTCATACAACTGCTGAAATCTGATACTACAATGGATAATGCTGCATGCACTTATCTACTGACCACAACCCATTGAGCCAAACCAAGTAAAATACTAGTAAACATAACCAATGCTTGGGAGGCTCGGAATGGCTGGAGAAGTTAAGCAAGTGCTGTCTCCATAGACTTTTTAATAGTGACCAATTACATTAGGCCAAACTCACTTCTGCTTTACGAGATATCTTCTACCAAGAACTCGAGAACTGGCCCACCACTTTCTTAGTTTACACTTTGGGCATCGAAAGTCCACATGAATAACATGTCCTTTCTTTATAAATCACAAACAAGTAAAAAAAAACATTGGAAATGTAATGAGACACAGGAATGGCTAAATCATAAAAAGAACGCAAACAAGATGGAATGGCTGTTAAGAGTGTGTGCAGAATTCTTCCTGTATGGGCTGCATTTAACAATCTCCTTATTAAGTCTCTTATTTTGCCCACAGGAAGAATTCCTTACACACTCTTAACAGCCATTCCATCTTGTTTGCGTTCTTTTTACGATTTAGCCATTCCTGTGTCTCATTACATTTCCAATGTTTTTTGTACTTGTTTGTTCTCATTTTTCCATAATTCTACAAATCACAATTGAGTTGGTGTGTGTAGCTAGCTATTAAGCTAGTAGTCTGGCAAGCCAGCTAGACTGTGGCCGGGCTGCTTGTGTACTGAGCCTGCTAGTAAGTGTAACACACATCTCAGTCATTTGCATGATTTGGAGGCAGGAGCTATATCATAAGATTTACTTGCCTTTCTATATGTTATGATAATCAAAGTCCTGATTCATTTCTTAAGAAGAGCAAGAGGATCCAGGTATCACAAAATAGTTCCAGACAACTTGCATTTGAATTCCAAATAACGCACACTTTTGTGTGTGGAAAGGGTCGTCAATTCGAATTTTCTAGAAGCTAATGAATTATGCATGAGTGTAGAAATTAATGGCGGCCATATGGAGGAGGCGCTTTTCGCCTTGTATCTAGCTACTCGATGAGAGGCGCTAAAAACCGATGGCAAAAGCGACTGTCCCGGAAGAAACCAAGTTCATTCGTTCAAGAATCAGCTTCTAAAAGTGAATAGTCTCTGAGAAAACTCGAGCCAAGATAAAAGAAGAAGAAGAAGAAGAAGAAGAAGAAGAAGAAGAAGAAGAAGAAGAAGAAGATGGAGAAAATTGGAGGTTTGGCATGTTTGTGTTTGTTACTTTAGCGATGGTTTTAGGCCATGTTTTTGGGCTCATTAGAAAGAGAAAGAGCTAAATAGTAGCTTAAGAACCCTTTTAGTGCTAAGCGCTCAGTTTTGGCAGAGTTATTCGCGTGAATATTTGTATTGCGCTAATGGGCCATCCGTGCCATCCAGTACTACCGTACTGGGAATACTAGTAAACATAACCAATGCTTGGGAGGCTCGGAATGGCTGGAGAAGTTTAGCAAGTGCTGTCTCCATAGACTTTTTAACTCTTAAGGGCCTAAATTTATTATGCATACTTAATTAGATTTTGTGAATATTTAATTAACCTACGTTTTTGTACATTTTTGTTCTTGTTTTAGCCTTAGCCACTCTCTTTTATAGCTAGTTGAGCTTAGCTATGGTTGTACTAAGCCATGGCTATATCAAATTAGCTCTAGGTTGGCTTTTATTAACTTTAAAAGCTTGCAAAACGGAAGGGGTCAAAGTTCGCCAAACGACCTGCATACTTTAGGCTTTTTTCCAGCTTGAAGAGCAGTACCGCAAAAGCGCTTGTATGCAGGTATAGCCTAAGCCTCCCTGCACCTCCATAGCTAGCGTCAAGCTTCTCCTGCAAAGCACTAAGAAAGAAACGTGAGTTTAAAACCAAAGGTCACGATCTCGCCGAGATCGCGACCTTTGAACTCTAAAGCCTATATCTCCTCTTCTACTAATTAGACCTGACTCTTACTTGGTATTTTAGTGGAGCGCTTCCTTACCTAACTGCACAGCAAGTCTAAAGCTCATAGCTCAAACGCTATGGCTTAAAATAAAAAAATGCGAAAAATCAAAGATTACGCGATCGTTGAATACGCGCATGCGGATAAATCCGTCTACCGGCCCTAAAGAGTTAATAGTGACCAATTACATTAGGCCAAACTCACTTCTGCTTTACGAGATATCTTCTACCTAGAACTCGAGAACTGGCCCACCACTTTCTTAGTTTACACTTTGGGCATTGAAAGTCTACACGAATAACATGTCCTTTCTTTATAAATCACAAACAAGTAAAAAAAAACATTGGAAATGTAATGAGACACAGGATGGCTAAATCATAAAAAGAACGCAAACGAGATGGAATGGCTGTTAAGAGTGTGTGCAGAATTCTTCCTGTATGGGCTGCATTTAACAATCTCCTTATTAAGTCTCTCATTTTGCCCACAGGAAGAATTCCTTACACACTCTAACAGCCATTCCATCTTGTTTGCGTTCTTTTTACGATTTAGCCATTCCTGTGTCTCATTACATTTCCAATGTTTTTTTTACTTGTCTGTTCTAATTTTTCCATATTTCTACAAATTACATTTGAGTTGGTGTGAGCAAGTAGTCTGGCAAGCCAGACTCACTGAGCCAGCGGCAGGCTGCTGAGCTGGTACTTGAAGTCACAAGTTGTGTAGCCTGCTTGAGAAGTTTACACATCTCAGTCATGAGCTGTATCGTAAGATTTACTTGTCTTTCTACATGTTATGATAATCAAAGTCCTGTTTCATCTTTTAAGAAGACCAACCAGGTATCACAAAATAGTTCCAGGCAACTTCAGTGCATTTAATTATAAATAACGCACACTTGTGTGTGGAAAGGGTCGTCAATTCCAAATTTTCTAGAAGCTAATGAATTATGCATGAGAGTAGAAATTAATGGCAGCCATATGAAGGAGGTGCTTTTCGCCTACTCAATGAGAGGCACTAAAAACCGATGGCAAAAGCCACTGTACCGGAAGAAACCAAGTTTGTTCGTTCAAGAATTAGCTTCTAAAAGTGAATAGTCTCTGAGAAAAGTTGAGCCAAGATAGAAAAAGAAGAAGAAGAAGAAGATAGAGAAAATTGGAGGTTTGGCATGTTTGTGTTTGTTACTTAAGCAATGTTTTTAGGCCATATTTTTGGGCTCATTAGAAAGAGAAAGAGCTAAATAGTAGTTTTAGAAGCCTTTTAGTGCTTAGCGCTCAGTTTTTGCGTGAATATTTGTATTGCGCTAATGGGCCATCCATGGCCTTACCTAATATTTTGTTAGTTACCTGCAAAAAAGCATTCTTAATTTAGCTTCTCATGTAAATCACTTTCTATGTTACCATCCGCTAGATCACACTAACTTAGCATTCATACATTCAAAAGCTTGCTATACCTCCGGATAATTTGTTGGCCAGATTTCATATCAAGCTGTACACAAAGCTTGCAGACCATGCGGCCTTTGCCAACTAATGAATGACAAATTGCTAGCGCACACAAACTCATCCACAGGCTTCTGCAGCTTATGCTGTGTACTCTAAGATGCTTCTTTAGAGAATAGATAAAGCTTGAAGCCTTCATACTTTTGATATTCGAAGCGTAGTGATAGATCGAGAATTTATAATTACATCATCAAGAATAACGTGGTTGCCTAGTTACCTGCTGTATTTGCATTATGTAATTCAATGTTTAATGGGGCGGGCACAAGTTCTAGTGTGACAAGCCTTAACTGCCCTGAGATGGCGTCCTCATTGTCAAAGTTCAGCTCCATTTGGTAGCAAACTGCCTAGGATGCTTCTTTGCCCGTTGTAAAGGTTGAAACTCTCTCCTTGAAATTGCTGCCGCCATTTGCACTTATGAATTTTGCTATTTTTGTGTAGTTTTTTACTATTGTCACCAAAAGAAGTGAACAACCTTTTAATTTTTGATGCAGAAGTGGCCTTAGGCGGGGCCTTTTTATACCCGGCCTCCTTCGTTTAAGCTCTGACTAGTGTCTTACTATATTGGAAAAGCTGTATTCACAAAGAGGTCTCTTCCTATGAGGTCAAGTTCAAGACTCATGTCTGCATTTAGTACTGACAATCTTTATGTACTAATTATTTTGATATTCATTGTAGTTTTCACGTACATGCAGCAGGTGCCGTAGGTAGCCTTAGATGATCTTGAGTGGAACATTGAGAAAGTTGGTGACTAGCTTTACTTATTTGGATAGACTCTTTTAGAAGTCATATTGATTTTAATGCCAATAATTTTGTACTCACATAGCACATCCAAACCTCTCAGAAGCAGAATGCACAGTTTACATGTCTGACAGTCACTTCAAGGCCACTGATAGTTTTGACAACTGTGATTACATACACTTCTCCTGCATTGTCAAACTCATGCTTAGTCAGAAAAATATCATCCAATACAATTCAAGCACCCATACATCTTTGTACACATGAAGCCACAAACAACACTCTTTCAAAGGCAGAAATTCACATGACATATATGTGTGTTGTACCTCATATATACCCAAAATGAAACAATAAAGAACATGATTATGAATACTGAAAATAGTATTCCTGTTAAACAACATTGATGATGGTCTTCCTGATTCAGCAAAGGATGTAGTTACATACTCTGCTTCAGACTCAGAAGCCAGTGAGAACTAAAGGATCTTCACTTTGGTTAGACCCACTGTCAGTACCTGCAAAAGGATGTTGTTTGTCATCATCATCAAAATATCCCACGTAATAACAAAAACTTCATCTATAAATGTTAATACTTCATCCTTTCTAACCATCTGTAATTGACTACTGCTGTGCAGCTGGTATAGTCCAATTCAAAGCTGGCTTACCAGATACATATGATGCATGACCGCACCAATTTTATCGACTCAAACCTTCTACAGATTTCTCAAGGCGAAAAGCGCCTTCTCTGTATGGCAGTAATTCATTTCTACACTTAATTCATAAGCTACTTGAAATTCAAATTAATGACCCTTTTACAAATAGACAGGTGTGCATTATTTGGAATCCGAATATTTGCTGCCTACCTGGTTTTGCTGAACTTTCTGTAACCTTTCAGTCTTCAATATTTAGGAGGGGAATACTTTGTTACACTTACTATATAGTTGTCACTATAAGAAGATGAGCAAAGCAAGTACATTCGTTATTGCTTAACTTTTACACTGATAGCTTTCCCAGTACTGGGTACATAGGAATGGCACAGATGGCCCATTGGCACAATACAAATATTCAATATTCATGCGAATAACTCTGCAAAAACTGAGCGCTTGATTTTTTGTCCTTTTTGGAATGTAGTGGAGGCAGGCTATTGCAGACATGATGCTTGACTTCATAAAGAAGCATGATCTTGATCCCACCAAGTTATGTGGGCAAGAGGCTGGCAATATGTCAGGCAAAGTGAATGGTGCTGCAGCATGTATCAGTGGCGTAGCCAGGGGGGTGCTAAAGGTGCACTTGCACCCCCTTTTTTTCGCCATTTCAATAGGCGGAGTCGGCAGACTGAATATTAATCAGTAAATGATGATTCACTTGAATTGCTGATTGTAACTATGCCATTACTAAATTTGTATAACTTACCTTAGTAATAGCGCCTAGTTTGCTGTCTGACAAGTAAGAAAAAAGCAGTAATATTATAAAGCTTTTTTTTGAAACTCCGTCGATCTAGTGAGCGCGTGCTCTACAGAGATCAAAGGTCATGCGCAGAATATGTGTGTGGCCGAGTTCTAATCGACCACAACTATGCGACCACGTGTACTATACTCAACTGTACAGCTGTACAGCTAGCTGGTATGCTATAGTTTAGCAAGATGTCTCACACACTGGATAAATTTTTCAAGAAGGCTCCAGCCAAGCCATCAAGATCTGGCTCTAATGTGACACACTCAAGGTAAAATAAAATTACACAGTAGAAATAATAATATTAATACATTCTTAAAATTAAGTACATGTAAATTAACCATAAATAATTCTTAGGAATGAAATCTCTCCACAATCCAACGACTCAACTTCTGGAATAGAGTTAGATGCAACAGTTTTATCTTCCACATCACAAGATTTGTCCGATTCTGCTCACACTGATATTGATCCTCCAACTGATAGTGGCTCTGATGGCCCACCATCTCCTAAGCGGTCTCATGTTGAGCCCGAGGTATCTGTTAGTATTGATGTTGCTGACTTAGCCCAGAAACGAAATGCATTGACAGAAAGTGACAAGTACAATTTCTGTTGCAACCGCTTCACTCCTGATGTTGGTTTCAAGTTCCCGTCTGTAGATGATCGTCGCTTTCAACATTCGTACCTGAGACATTACAGCTGGATGGTATACAGTAGGAAGGAGAAAGGTGGCTATTGCCTTCCATGTGTACTCTTTGCCAGAAGTGCTGATGTTCGGAAAGGTAAGGGAATCTTTGTTGAGGTTGCATTTACTAAATTTAGGAAGGTCAGTGAGTTATGCAAATATCATGCCGAGAGAGAATACCACAAGGATGCCGTAGCTCAGTATGATGCTTTTCTGGAGAGGATGAGTGGTAAATGTGAAGGTGTTGATGTTCAGCTGAGACAAGGATTGAGAGATACTATCAAGAAGAATAGACGCATGCTCTCCTCCATTGTTGAGACCATTGTCCTGTGTGCTCGCCAGAATATTGCTCTCCGTGGTCACCGTGACAGTGGAACAGATCGGGAAGCTACTGGAGAGCATTGTAACCATGGTAACTTCTGGGCATTGCTGCAATTCAGAGTCTCAGCAGGAGATACGAACTTGGAAGATCATCTTCAGTGTGCTGCTAGAAACGCCACCTACACATCTTCCGACATCCAGAATCAGTTGATCAGCATACTTGGAGAGCTTCTTCTCCTCTGGAATATTTCAGGAGAACCATCACTGTCCCAATCCTTGACCACTTGCTGTCTGAGCTTGATAGTAGGTTCAGCTCACATCAAACAACAGCTCTTCAAGGCCTTTACTTGGTTCCATCAGTGATAGTTACAAAAGATCTTGAAACTGTCTCAAAGTTGGTTATGGAAGTGGCAGAGTTCTATGCTGTAGATCTACCTAATGTGTCATCACTTCCGAGTGAGATCCACAACTGGTACACGAAGTGGAAAACTGAAGAGATGAAGTATGGTTCATCTGCACTTCCTTCTTCCCTTTACTTCACACTTCCCCGAGTTTCACCAATTTTTCTCAACATCAGAGCTCTTTTAACGGTTCTTTGTACTCTGCCTGTAACTTCCTGTAGTGCAGAGAGATCATTTAGTGCACTAAAGCGAATCAAAACGCCTACTAGGTCTACAATGGGTAATGAACGTCTCTCTAACTTGACATTGCTTCATTTTCATCAAGACATACCTGTTAGCATTGAACAAATCATTGATGAATTTGCAAGACGTCATCCTAGGCGTCTTCAATTGTGATTGAACTACTCTTCATTTGTTTACAAACACTCACTTCAAGCTGCTGTCACATATGAATTAATTCTTTGTCCACAGCGCTTGCGACTCGTGCGTGCATATTTGTCAGGTGATTTGTTAATAATTTTAATAAACATACACACGTGACCCAATTAAAAGGGGTGTGGTTTCCGGTATAGTAAATTTTTCCGCCGCGCTTTGCGCGCCGTTCTATTTTTGCCCCCCCTATTCTGAAATCCTGGCTACGCCACTGTGTATCACTTCTCAATTTCCTCTCGCTCTTCTCTATTTACACTGTGCCTCTCACTGTCTAAATTTGGCTGTTGTTACCTCACTCGAGGAGGTTGCAGTATGGAATATGATAGGTTTTGTGAATAGAGTGTCAGTATTCTTCTCTGCACATCCCAAACGAGAGATGAAGCTTGAAGAAGCAATTGAAACCACATAGCCCGAGTCATCCATTCGTAAGTTGAAGGACCTCAAGGTGGATTGAGAGGATAGATGCTCTGCAGAGATTTCAGCAACTTCACCCCTCAATTGCTGCATGTATGGAGACCATTTCCACTGAAGGAGTAAGAAATTGGACCACTGAGTCAGTAACTGATGCTATCACTCTCCTGTTATCCATTAGCACTACTGATTTCATCAGTGCTCTAGTCATTGCCACAGCATGCTTGAAGTATTAATTAACCTGAAGTCTTCAAGCAGAAGCAAAAGACATTGCACAGGCTGTATCTGAGATCAACAGTGTGAAGGCGACCTTAAAGATAATGTCGAAGCTAATCACAGGGAGTGGTTTGCTGATGTTGAAAGTTGTGTGCTGACATTAACATTGAGCCATCTCTGCCACGACTTTGTGGACGTCAGCGTCATCGACCTAATGTTCCAGCTCAGTCTTCATCAGAGTACTTTCGACATACCATCTTTGATCACCTTCTTGCAGAAATGAACACAAGATTTGATAAACATCAGCAGACAGCAATGCAAGGTCTTTATCTTGTACCTTCACTTTTGGTCACCAAGACAATGGAAGAGGTTTCACCTCCGATTCAAGAGTTGGGAGATTTATATAAGGATGATCTTCCCTTTCTCTTCAATGAGATTCACTTGTGGTATATGAAGTGGAAAGGTCAGAAAAAGAAGAACATGGATCAACCTCCCTTCCTACTACACTGTATCACACATTACGTCAGTGCTCATCACTCTTCCTGAACATCACAGTTTTACTCCAGATTCTTTGTATTCTTCCTGTAACCTCTTGCACTTCTGAGAGATCTTTCAGTGCTTTGAAACGTATCAAGACATCCATTCAGTCAACAATGGGCCATGAACGTCTCACATCCTTGTCTTTGCTTCATTTTCACAGAGACATTGATATCAACATCACTGAAGTTATTGATGAGTTTGCTAGGCGTTTCCCTTCGACGTATGCAGCTTTCAAACCTTCTGTAACTTGAAACTCAAACAGCATATTAAACTTTTGTTTACTTTGTTGGTCACGTGTACGTGTTTAATAATAGTTATGCGTTAAAGCGCAAACTTGTGCCTGCATACCCAGTTGCGATTGCTCTTCCAAGCAAAAAACTGGTTAGATTGCTAAATTTTTTACAGCACTAAGAATGTACTAGAATGCACCTCAGCATAGCCATTTTTACCAAAGTTTTCCTGGGGGAGCATGCCCCCAGACCCCCCTAGCGGACCACCGCTATCCGGCGCTTTGGGCTTTACCCACAACTTAGCCCCCCTTTCTATAATTTCTAGCTAAGCCCCTGCCTATGTTCCCAGTACTACAGTTCTGGGAATTACATTTCTAATGGGTTTTGTACTTGTTTTATTTTTCTATATAATACAAGGAGTGTGGCTTGCCATGCTCCTTCCCTATGTATGAAGTATACTGATGTTTACTGCTTGATGCATGTAAGCACGGGCATCTGCATAGTAATACCTGGATATTGAAATGTAACCATGCTGTATTGCATGCTTGCACTTTGGCCAGCTCAGCAATTTACCTAGTTAAGTGACGTCAGAGACAGCTTCTGCCATTTTGTAATCAAAGAAACTTGTTATCTGGCTAGCTGTGTTTTACAGAGAAGCACACTCCTAGTAGAGAAATCTCTTCTCTTTCTACTCTTCTTTTGTGAAAGATCGGCTGCTCTATCATGCTTCTTTATTGGATCCACAGTTACCTTGTAAGCGATCTCAGCCATATTTGTAGTGCCTGTGATTTCTAGCACTATCTAAGCTTTCAGTCTACTTAAAGCCTGGGTCACCTATAGGTACTTATTAATGTTATAACTTAAAAACTATATAATCAGTAACCATGTAAACATTCATGCGTATAATCTAAACATAATCAATTAATTAAAAAACTGGTCATGTGACTATTCGGAATTTGCTGAATCAGGAATATAAGTTTACCAATCTACCAATATAAGTTAAAATTTGAAGTTTGGTATCTGGAGGCACATCGGGATCAGAGATAGAGGTATCGACCTTTCTAAGACTGTTCTGATTGGTCAAAACCACCAATTTTGGGTCATAACTCTCAGCTAGGACCAAGGCTCAGAGCAGCTAAGCTGGAGCTAAAGAACTGATCTGAAGAATTTGCTGTCAAGAAATTATGCCACCAAAAAAGAAACCTAGGAGAGCTGTGACATATGCTGCTAGCCAATAGAAGACAAGAAAGACCTTCTTTTGTGTAAGGGCCACTACAGACAATATTTTCACCGCTACTGTGTAGGCGTCTCTGTCACCCAACACAAACAGTTATTAAAATTATCTGCTCCCTTCGTCTGCATGGCTTGCTCTCGGGCACTTCAAAACGAATGAGTCTCACAACTACTGAAAGAGGTCGACTCTCTCAAAACAGAACTGGCCGCTGTGAAAGAGCAGCTAGCTCAGAAAGCAGGAAGCTGTGCCTACTGCTGAGCTGCAAGTATCCCAGCAGAGAGTGCGAGCAACGAGCAGCAGCAAGGAAACGATGGTGTGACTCACATGTACGACAATAACTCGAACAGGTGAAGCTCAGTGGCAAGGAAACACAGAAAGACCAGACCTGTAAACCACTATGAAAGACCACCTGTAAGTTCAAGTGAGCGTAAATTAATAAAAAGCCTCCGGAACGCAAACAAAATGGAATGACTGTTGAGTGTGTGCAGAATTCTTCCTTTATGGGCTGCATTTAACAATCTCCTTATTGATTTTGCCCACTGGAAGAATTGCATACACACTCTAACAGCCATTCCATCTTGTTTGCATTCTCGAGGCTTTTTACGATTTAGCCATTACTGTGTCTCATTACATTTCCAGTGTTTTTTGTACTTGTTTGTTCTCATTTTTCCATATTTCTACAAATCACAATTGAGTTAGTGTGTGTAGCTAGCTACTGAGCTAGTAGTCTGGCAAGCCAGACTGTGGCCGGGCCGCTGAGTAAGTTGTGTAGCCTGCTTGATACTAAGTGTAACACACATCTCAGACGTTTGGAGGCAGGAGCCATCACAAGATTTACTTGCCTTTCTATATGTTATGATATCAAAGTCCTGATTCGTCTCTTAAGAAGAGCAACCTGGTATCACAAAATAGTTCCAGGCAACTTGCATTTGAATTCCAAGTAACACACACTTTTGTGTGTGAAAAGGGTCGTCAATTCGAATTTTCTAGATGCTAATGAATAATACATGAGTGTAAAAATTAATGGTGGCCATATGGAGTTGGCGCTTTTCACCTTGTATCTAGCTACTCAACAAGAGGCGCTAAAAACCGATGGCAAAAGCGACTGACCCGGAAGAAACCAAGTTCGTTCGTTCAAGAATCAGTGAATAGTCTCTGAGAAAACTTGAGCCACGATAGAAGAAGAAGAATAAGAGAAATTTGGAAGTTTGGCATGTTTGTGTTTGTTACTTTAGCGATGGTTTTAGGCCATGTTTTTGGGCTCATTAGAAAGAGAAAGAGCTAAATAGTAGCTTAAGAAGCCTTTTAGTGCTAAGCACTCAGTTTTTGCAGAGTTATTCGCGTGAATATTTGTATTGCGCTAATGGGCCATCCGTGCTATTCCTGTGTATGGAATCAAAGAAAAAAAAGGGTACTGCTACACAGCAAAAAATGAATCGTAAAATTGAATTAGTCTAGTTAAATTGACAAGAATATTTTGTCAAAATTTGACTTCTACAACTCAAAATAGCAACATGTTAGCATTATAACATTTTATCTGGTAGTTTTTACCAACAAAGGTCATTTCAACTATTTAAAATGTAGAGTTGATGTTAAATATGCTTATATCTACATATGAAAGTAGATATTACAACAGAATGTTCTTTTGCCTAATTAATTTTTGTAAAAATGTTTACCAATAGTAAAAATAACAAAAAAATTAAATAGAAATGACTAACTCTGCTGAGTTAAAAAGTGTAGTTTTTACACTTTTTAATGTCTAATAAAAGCACATATTTATTTGTGAAAAATACTCTAAAAATGTTTAGTTTGACAATGCATCTTTCTATTGAAGATTCTCAGTTTAAAAAATTACATCAATTTAATTGTAGCTTGTTGTGAAAAAAACATGGCAGCTGATAAACTATCAAGTTTGTACATGAATCAAGTACACCTTTTAGGTGGTATTAAAATGAGCAAAATTCCTTCCAAGGTTGAATTTAACAAAAGTGGAGAAGTTTTGGGAATGTCTCTTCAATCTTCTAAGAGAATTGAAGTAATTTAATTGATCTGTCTACATAGGGCCACTGACAAGTTAAATTACTTTTTTTTTTGTTTTATATAGCTTTACAGTTTCAGTGACTTTCTTGCTCGGAAATGCTCTAAAGTTCATTCTCCAGTTTATGTGTACCGAAATTGTCACGATTCTGAAAACAGGTATGATCATGTGGGAGGGCATTAAATAGAAATCTTGCACAGCACTGATTTTGAGAGCTATCAGTAATTATATTGACTTGTCTCCATATAAACTTTAATTGTGCAGTGCTTTTTGCTTTTGTGGAGATGCTAGTATATTGGCAGGGGGTACAGAAGGCTCTATCGACTATTTAAATGTTAAGAGCACAACTAGTGTTACACACTACATGGAACATGGTGCCAGAGTTTCAGCAATTACAGCGGCCTCAAATCCTGGTTATTTTGCTTCAAGTTCATTTGATCACAAAGGTAAATTAATGAATATAATTATCCAAAAGTCTATTATAATTATAGTATCACATGTTTTATATAGTGAAGCTGTGGTCTACAGCCACTCATCAAAGTGTGATGACAATAGCTCTCAAAAACGCTGTCACTGATGTACGTTTCAGCCCTTCCCCATACTATATGGCTTGTGTACTGAACAGTAAGTAGTATAATAGTTCAGTATGATTATGTTAGTAATCTTAAACTTATTCTTTAAAATAGAGTCATGTGTTGAATACTTTGATGTGAGAATGCCCAAAACACCTATATTGAAGATTGATGACATTGGCACAGTGACCGGTATTGAGTTTATCAGCAGAAGTGAACTAGTATCAGTGTATGTGACTATATTGCATTTATATATGCATGTATTACATGTGCATCCATAATATAATTTACCAAGAATAACATAGATAATGTTATAGGTCAACAGAAAAGGCTATCAAGCTATGGGATATAAGTCAAGACAAACCAAACTGTATTAGGACATACATGGAATGGTTGAAGAGTTATAATTCTCCTAGGTTGTTTGATCAAGGATTAAGCGTTTCCAGGAAACGAATATGTTGTGGTAAGCCTGCATGCATGTGTATTTTTGGGCTTGTGCAAACCATGATGATTATGTGCAGGGTGTGAGTCAAACTCAGTCTATTTTTATCACAAGTCTTGGTGTTTGCCACATACAAGATATAATGTTGAAGTAAGTAAAGGGTATATATATGGTGTCATTCATTATTTTGTAAGACTTATAAATGATTATAATAATTATTATTAGTCATGTTGAGTGTATGCTTAAACAGGAAATTGGAAGCAGTGGTCAAAATATGCATTCAATATCATGGTTTCCAAAGACAAAAACTATCACAAGACCATATGTAAATGCAACATGCTGGAGAAATGTAAGCATGAAACATTTCTTGTTTTGCAATTGGCAATCATGCTTGAAGTATACAATTGTTATGATTATAATATTATAGGATGGAAATGAAGTAGCAATTTCAAGTACTAATGGATTTGTTTACTTCCTGAAAGTGGAAGAGACAGATCTTTTGAATCCCCAACCCCTGACCCAACCAAAAAAACTAGAAATACCTGAACGTTATCACCACTTGTTTGATGATAAAAACCCTTAATTTTATTGTTGTTTTTGCTTTTTTTTTTAAATGTTACATGACATTGTAAACATGCATACACAAAACATTTCTCTAACAATAAAATAATTAACAAACCAATGACTGCAAGTCTATAATAATTACAGGGTGCATGGTAATGACACATACAAATTGTTATCAGAAGCAACATGACTAGCCCTAGCACTTAATATTTTGTGGTACTGAAGACTGTTAAATGAGACATACTTTATATTTCCTGAAGGACTAACCACAAATGAGTCAAAATGACTATGGTAATAACAAGTATTGTAGATCTGCAAAGACAAAATGATAGTTTCAGAAGTGATTTCATTAAGGTCAAACACCAAAACTTCCCAAACTTTACCAAATATGGGATACAAGGGGTCATACTTGACTAATACAAAAGCATCAGCTTTCAATATAGTTCTACCATATTGTAACCACTTCAAGCGGTAAACAGTTGCTGTAATGCTAATGTCAAATGTAAGTATTTGCTCTCGTACATGTCGGGGTTCAGTGGCAAGACTAAATTCAGATTTGATTGGGCCTATTTCAATATTTGGAGAAACAACATTCTCATGTTGAAGTTGGTAGCATAGCCATCTTTGATGTTTGTTAACAGCAGTCTTGCACACATTTTTAAAGTTACCTCTAATAGAACTTTGCTTCACAAAACTAAGTTTTGATTCATGCCTCATACACCACGATCGAATCAGAGGACCATATCTAAGTATTTGAGATGGATAGTGGAGCATATAATGCATTTTGGGTATAATATTTTCATTTGGATACAAATTTTTGAAGGAAGACAGTTTTTCTTCAATCAACAAAGAAAGATAAGGTATAGTGTCGTTTGAACAAACTGGAGAAATAGCAATTTTGCAAATTTTAATCAAAAGTAGCAGCGACTTCCATTTCCTATCTTCAGTAGGAATTTTATCACCAATAATGATAGGCAACTCGAAAATGAGAGCAATCATTTGTGATGCTGATTGGCGAAACGAAGTGACAGATTCAATTGGTGATGGTCTGGTATCAAGAAAATCATGTCTTGAGATTCTAGAATTGAGAAACTTGACTGAAAAAAAGTCTTCTTCAACACAATATGCTAGAAATAGTTTCAGTTCTGTACCCACTACTCCTTCAAACAAATCGTGCATGATATCCTGTGGTATTCCATTTATAACTGAAAATCCTGCTACATTCTGAAGGATTGATCGTCTGTTAATTCCATACTCTTTTGAAAGCTCAGCACTGTTTGTGTGCCACATACGGAAACATTGCTCTTCGTGTTCTGTGACAGTACGTAAGTGACAATCATCTTCGCTATACACAATTTGAATCTCTGGTTTGGTGGCCATGCAAGAACGGCAGATTCTCTTAGAAAAGGAAAAGCTTTCTTTAAAGCCAGCAATGGAGTGTGCACCTAAATTATCTGCAAGAAATGCAAGAAGAGCTCCACGGAAGTGATACTCTTGCCCATCAATTAGGACTCTAAGTCCATCTACATAAAGTGTATTCAAATCATCAACAAATGGAGCTAAAACACAATCAATACCATACTCCTTAATGTCTTCAACTCTTGCAATTGCGAGTACAAATATCGATTTAAGTGTTGACCTAAGTTGAGGGCGGATATTGCCCAAGCTAAAAAGAGTGCTCCAAGTTTATGTTTGCGTACATAAGAACCTAAAGGGTTTGCAATTTCTACTTCATCGTAATATGCAATTATTTGAAGGGCACTATGGTCAGTACCAAACAAAGGGTGATCGGAAAACACTGTACCATCACAAAAATCGTGTAGTTCACTTTGATCTGAACTAAAATGGGAGGAAGTTACCTCATCAAAAATACCTTTGTTATTAAGGAGAAGTGCAAGTAAATCCAATAATGGTACATAATAAAATTTATCAGACTTCAGAACTTTTCTTCGTTTGATCCCTTTAAACTGATCCGAGAAATAAGGTTGACCAAATAAGATTGTATTGGGCTCCTAAAATGTCATTATAGTGTATGTGAGTAAACACATGTGGACTCGTGACATTCATGCACATAAAATTCACTTACAAGGTATGGAAAATGTTCCTTAAAGTACTTTTCTCTTAAATATGATGATGAAAGATTAGTAAAAGGGTCATCAATGTCTGATACAGATTCCAACAATCCTTCAACAATAGAGGGGTGGATTTGATGACTCGTAAAATGATGTTTTTCATTTGCTTTTGTGTCTGGGCACATATCTCTCGACATCCTGCTATTACATCTTGTAAACCAACTTCACTAAGTTTCCGCTCTTCACTGAGTTTCAACAAAAATGTGGCAGCATTATGAGTATGAATCTGATTACTATAGTCATGGTGACTGATCAGTTCACCTTGAGTCGGTGTCACAGTGCTAGTGTCCACACAATCTTCATCGTCATCATCATAACGAGCACTTGAACATTGTTCTGGTTCTAAAACCTGACTGCTCATGCCACCAGGATTTATACTTGGCAGAGCTCCTGGGAGTTTAAGTTCAAATCTGTGTTTTCGATAAACATGCGTGTTGAAACCCGAAAAGTTCTGAAATTCGTCTGAACATCCACCAATTCCACAACGAACAGAAAAGGAAGGATCATCTTTATGCACATGACGAAGATGGCTCAGATGGCTCTTGAAATCGGGCGTTAAATACCCGCAAAGAGTACACTCTCGACAAGACATGTCTTGCTAGTGAGCGAGCGGCGCAGAACACGACGCGCGTGACTTACACGAGTTTTGCACGTGACTAGCTACAGTGTCTCTTGATATCTGAGAGAAAAATGGCGGGCTCTGTAGCAGTTTCTTTTTCAAACAAAACGTCGTCAGAACTCAGAGAATTTCTGACAGACAAGGGTATTCCACAAGAGGTTTGTGAGAAAATTGAAGGTAAAAAATCAAAATTTTGTTCAAGCGGCAATATCTTAGTTTATTATTTGCTTTCTTCAGACGAAGAAATTGACGGTGGTGGCTTCCTTGATTTAAGCGATGAAGAGATTAAGTCTCTTACCAAGAAGATGGGGATAATTAAAAAACTGCAGAGGATAATAAGAGAGGTAAGTATATCTATATTTATAGCTAGATGATCATTGATATCAGTGGTGATGATGTCATTGCAAATAGCTAATTAGCTTTGTAGCTATACCATTGACCTACTTTCTCTCTGCAGGTTAAAGGAGAAATAACTCAACAATTCCCACCTCCTGGCTTGAGCTCATGTGGTCCCTTCTCACCTAACACATCCTATCCTTTCTCACCAAGCACATCTCGTGCTGCAATCTCACCGCCTCCCAGCAGCTCAAATCCATCTGGTCGTTTCTCGCCTCTCAGCTCATTTCAAGATGATTCATGTATGCCACTCTCACCAAGTTCTGATGACGCTTCGTCAATTGCATCGTCAGCTTCCCATTCCAGACCAGGAATAAAAGGTTTTGTAATTCCAGACTTATGGCGGCCTACAATTAAGCGACTGTTACAACTTCCAACCGATGCTGAGAGAAGAAGGAGTTTAAACAACGACAGGAGAAATGAAATTGTCCGAGACTTAGCTATCCAAATGTGGGCATGTTGCGACAAAGTCACCAAAGAATTTTGTACAATTGTAGCAAAAAAATTGGTCACAAAATATCCATTTATGAAGGACAAAGGAGAAAACGTCAGTGGATACGTGAGTTGATAGAGCTATCGTGATAATGTTCATGCATGCTTGCAATTAAGCTATCCAACTTTTTTGTTTTTACAATGTGTACGTATAGGGTTTATGGGAGAAGAAATTGATAGATAATATTGGCAATGGTAAACGGAAGAAACCCGACGAAGTATCTAGTGAAGGGCCGCCAGCTAAACGTGGACGTCCAAAGGTTGATCGTATGCTGGATCGCTATCCACCTTATGCTGATAGTAGCCATGATTTTGAGTCTGATGACGATTATGAGAAGCTAATGACAGAAGAGATGAATGGCCAAAAAAGAAAGGAAACTATTGTTTCCCTTCTGAAACAGTCTTTTGTCACCAGAAGAGACTTTGTCTTGGTAAACAATGACACCGTGGAATTGGAGGACATAATTAAACGGTATCCAGCACTGAAACTCCCTTATGCTGTAAGTATAATAAGTATTATACAATGTCATGTGTTGATTGCAAGTTTATTGAATTTGCATGTGTGTTTGTTGCGTGTGTGTGTGTGTGTGTG